>JWHW01025195.1:113230-140691 GCA_000931545.1 Papilio glaucus | reverse complement strand
GGGGGCGGTAAGGAGGGGAGGAGGTAGGGGCCTTGCATCGAGCGGCCGGGCTGCATCGAGCAGTTATTTCGGTGCAACTCTATCGCCGCAGTCGCTCGCCGCGCCTCCGATAGCGCGCTCGCGTTACAACCGCAACATAAATACAATACGCCCCCCTCGTGCACTCTGCCAGCGACGCGATATCATCAACTCAAAATTGTACTATACATTGCGTTTTTTATATCATTAACAATTTTTTCCTCGCCCCTCCGGCGCCGCACCTGTTGCTCGCGTGGTGAAACCGTCGTGGAAAACTCTTTTTCTCGGTAACGGACGCGTCTACTTTCACCGCTCACATTCCGTCGCTGCCGGCTCCGTGCTCTGAACCAGTAGTCAGTGTACGCGGCAAATGTATACGCTAATTACGTGCTAACGTTAGTTTCACGTGTCTAGTTTTCTACGACGCACTTGTACGCTGGTGATGTATACGCACTTGACGTGTCTAATGTGTATATGTTTAGATTATAGATCGATAGGAATCTTACTAGGAAAACTCCATTAGAAATCATAATATTCTATAATATTAATGTTTTTACTGATTTCATTTTCTCAGGCTGCGTTCTCTGAATCTTTGAATATTAAATTCTCAAGGTCATTTTAACAACGAGGCATTTGGGGTGGCTCGAAGGGATGTAGGCGGCGCGGCCTCCCGCTTCCTCCCGCTTCCCTCTCCATTCCATTCTATTAAAAATTGCATTCGAACTAAAAACAAATTGTTTGTATGACAAATGATTCAAAAAATGTATGTATAAAAAAATAACTGACATGTAATATGATTCGCAAACGCGATCATCGCTAACAGGAAAAGCGATATAACATACTCAGTTCTGTATATTATATGCGTTGTAACTTGTTCTCTAAAGTATAAAACGTAATAGTCGAGTTACGATGATTAAGTTCATGTGATATGCCTTCAAATCTGGAGACTTGAGATCAAATAGATTATATAACGACCCCGATGCATAGTCCAATAACGTATATTGAACTTAATATCGTTGCATAAACTATAAAAACGATGTTGAACTCACAATCCAAAACAACCACTAAGTTACCATACAACTTATCCCCCTTCACGCTTAACCGGCTCGAATCTCAATTTCTTAATATTATACTGTCTTAACAGTCTATCTTTTTGATTCATATAATTGTAATAGTAAACATATTCATTAGATTTTGTATTCATTAAAATATGGACTAATATATACATCAAAAGTGCATGATTAAAAGGACTCAAATTCACAAACCTGAGGCCATTGGCTTTTTATCATTATAAATTCAATCTAAAATAGCATTAGTTGCATATCTAATCAAATTGGTGTAATCTGTACGTCAATGTATCTTCATTTATATACAACTACGTTGTTGAGGCCTTGTATAGCGAGGTATGCATCTGGCGGACAGCCAGGGTTGCAACTCTGAAGGTCACTGGGCGGCGGGAGCTCGGTAGGGTGGGGGTTGCGCGAGTCCCCGGAGGAGTGTGGGGCGAAGGGAATGCAATTCCCGAGCACTGCGCAGGACCCCCCGGGACCTGGGTAGATAAATCAATTCGCTCGCAACCTTAAACGGACGCGAATGCATTTCGGTGCAATTTCGGTAAAATTTTTATTATAATTAATTCTAATTTAATATTTTATCTGTGATAGATATTGCTTTGACGTTAACCACATAGCCCATACATTTGGTCTAATCTGCTGTCACTGATAGGCGATTGTTATGAATAGTAACTGAGAGAATGTGGGGGAGCCCGAAATGAGTAAGTTATGTGCCGAATCCATTATTTATGACATTTATTTGCTGTTATTAATTAATTAGTTTGATTGACATTACATTTTTTTTTATATTTATGGGCTTTGTACGTTTTGTTTAGTTGTAATTAGTATAGCTATAATATATGATTAACAATTTAAATTTAATTTATTGTAATGCGAGTTATTATCGATTTACTATCGAATCTAGAGACCATAGAAAAAGACTTGATTATGATTGATGATTATGAAATCTAGCTTATGACAAATGATTAAAAAAATGTATGTACAAATTTGTGTTCCTTATCAATCTGTCATTTTCCCAATTAGGTAAATGAATAAAAAAAGTCAGCAATTAAATAATTAAACAATATTGTGCATAAAAAATCCATAGAGATAATAGAGCAGCGGGACCCTGTTATCCTCCTTGTAACTCATATGTAAACTTGATAATCGTAAAGGGTTGGATATATTTTTGTGAATCATGGGAAATAAACAAACATAATGATTCCAAGAATTGAAAATCGATTTCGACAAAAAATGATGTAAACCCGGGGACGTCGCGGTTCATTTTACCTCTATCTTTTAATATTCAATGACAGGCAGTGTTACAATAAAAAAACAATTACGAACGTGTGCCAGGGGAAAGATAACATTTGTGGGCGGCGGGCCATCACTTTCTTCTTACACATGCATAATATCATTTGCAAATATAGTAATTGCATACTTAGTCTCAATATATTATATAATATGTAAGTAATATATTGTGATAAAGGTGTATAATAAAGTCAAAAAAGAAAGTTTAAAAGTACCTCTAGAAGGAAAATATTAATTAAGGATATATATACTATTGGAGGTTAACAAGTCGCATTTGTCTATGTAATCGATGTAAAGATAAGCCAACGCGTCTAAAAATGTGCGTATTTGATAATTGTACGACGCGAAAAAATTTAATACTAAGGGGATCGTTTCATGAAAAGGTTAAAAAACTGGTCTTAATACAATATTGAGTCGAACACATTTCTGGGTGTTGTGATATCACTTTCATCTCAAAGTTTCGACAGCGTCATCTGACGGCTGCTCGCAAAACCCAACACGCATGGCTCACGCAGCGAGCATCGCGCGCACGTATGCTGGTAACTTTCGCTCGTGTGACCGTCGACCGTGGTGGCTTTCTAATGTCGTAACAGCGGTGATCGCCCCCGGCCATTGTAATTCACTACACGCCTCACCAATACACGCGAACTCATTACTTGCTTTTTTATGTTTTTTACGTATACCATTTTCGCAAATCCGTAGAAAGTACGTATCATCGTATACTAAATGCGATTGTCATTATTTTGTATTAGCCAGTGAATGTGATGCTTTAATTCTTCAACTTATTCAACCACCCTACACATAAACAAAACATTTGGGGGAGTTTTTCAGAAATAACAAATGCTTTTTTTGGGGCCCCACGTATTTGGTTTGGTTATTGACGTCTCGATAGTGACCAATATCGTTTTGGAATAATTATTATCAGATGTACAATAGGTAACTTCAATATGATTACCTTGGTGCTTCAAGGCTACATTAAGCAAGTTTCCGATAGTTCGATTGCGCAAGTCTAGATGTGACCCGACCTTCACCGCAACGTCCTAGGTTGCCTAGGCGTCCTTGGGCGAGCTGCCAGGCTGCTCCCTCTCCCCACCTCCCCGGCCGGGACGGCAGCGCGGGGAGGAAGTGACCCATATCTCTAATAGCGCACCGGAGTCCCGATCAATAAGTGAACCGACATACGCTATTACTAGCATTTTCCTTTGTTTCAATTAACCTCCAGTTATGAAAAGGCTTAAAAATTTATTTCGGTTTAAATGTTTTTAAATCACATTATTTAAATTACATTATTTTTTGTATTACATTATTTTTTGTAAATGATCAACTCGTGTGAAACGTACTACTTGAATTTTAAATATTTAAATTTAAGAAATAATTTAAAAATCATTAATTTATATATTTTTTACTACTAAGCGTAATTACATTTAAAATAAACAAAAAAAAATAATTAATAGTCAAAAATTATTATTTAAAATCTTTTAATGTTTTTTTAATTATTTACCTAAACACTGTTGTATACGGGGGTATACATGAAAAATTTAATATTATATAAATTAAAAAAAAAAACACAAAAGGAATGTAGTCAGTCGGGTTTGAAGTTAATGTATGTAATGTAAATTTTCACGAAAGAATTTCGATAATTTGGAGGGGACCCTAAATCCGCCGATATATGTACGTCTTCTAATGTCTTCTCTTCCGATTATCCCGTGGGAACATTTACTTGACTAGTAGTACTGCTTGTTCGTTTTATCCTAAGATAACTTCGCCATTAACCACTTTAATTTAATTTATATAAAGTTCCCCATTATCTAAACTGTTTTCTCACAAATGAATATTATAGACATTAAGGACTACCGTCCCATACCAACGTTATCATGACTGCGATTTAGTTTTTTTTTGTGGCATAACCTTTTTTAATTGCTGCCATTAAATTGTACAATGTTTTAAAGAAAAAGTTAAATACTTATATATAGTTATACTATATAGTCAAACATGAGATTCATCGCTAGTTGTTGCAGTGTGCAGGCTTTATATTTACCCGAGTAGTTAGTAGCGACCTTTATAATCGGGATCGCGGATAGTGTGCATGCTTCTCTTTCTCACAGCGCGCTCGGCCTCGCTAGCTACTGAAAATCACACAGCTGGTGCTGTCTTTTCAACAATAATTTCTCACATTTACAAACGAACAGCAACCATCATTTATTGTATACATTCATTCAGAACATTTAATGGCTATTAGGCATCATTCAAAACATTATATTTTAATTACTATATAGATATGTTTAGGAAGATTAGGTCTATACTATTGTAATTCTTTGCCGTGCTATGTTTTAATCTTACAAATGGATAAAAGTCGTTTTTAATTGGGGTGCCTATAATTTATATCATTGAAGTTCAGCAATATTTTGTAGTATACATAAATAAAACCTTTATGGCGTAGCGATTTTAAAAATGATGATATCAGAGGGTTTTAACTGCTATTTACTTGTACATGTTTTTTTTTTAATTATTCACAATTATTGATTCAGTGGAATAAAGAGAGGAGATAGACATTTTCTATAAATATTTATGTATAATGCATAATGTTTATGCTCAAGAGTGCATTCGGCAGTGGTCCGCGTTTCGCTCGGGACCGTCTCGCGTGAGTCAGCCGGCCTTGCACACGGCAGCCGTAAACCGCTAAAATATTACTTTTATTACACCGCCTAGAAGCGACAGCTGTTCCACTATAAGATAACACTCAGCGACGCTTCGTCGTTTATCGTTAATCTTCCTTTTAACTAAAAAAAATAATTACTCTCAAATATTGTTACGGTTATATTAGAAAAATTATTATCATTAAATACCTATCAATTATTTACTTAGCTATAAACTTGTTTGTACGAATGTATTTATTCGGATACCGTTTTCTGATTTATCCAAGCGAATGGTCCCCGCTACAGGGACACAGGCCTCCTCTCCGAGAGAGGGAAGGGGCGGCAATCCTCCACGCTGGCCCGGTGCGGGTTGGTGATGGATGTCACATGTATTCGAATGCTTGCTTTTAAACGACGCTATCGATTGCGGATGCAGATATATATGATAAAACGCACTGTTCTTCCTTTCGCCGCAAGATCGCGTCCTGCAATAGCAATTGCACATTGCATTGCATTAACAAATTGAAAGTAGCCCAATATAAACTATTTTTATTTTGTCACGTGACCCGGTCGTGATTTCGTCGTAGGTTCTAAATATATAAATAGTTAGTTTACGAATACATTGTTTTCGGTACAAGCGTGAATATAGTAGGGGCAGCGTATCTCGTAATGTTTTCGCGCTTCGCCGCGGGCCGGCCGTCGAAATGGAGCAGCTATTTGTGGCGGGCGAGGCCCGTTGGCGACATTATCGTAACCGACATGCGGCTCTCACGAATATCCTAAGCATGCATACAATTATCCAGTATAAAATATGTACATCGTTAGGCGCGAGCGGTTATCGGCTGCGACCGGCCGCATGGCAGAGTGCACGGTGGCCTAGTTGAGTGATGCATTTCGCGCTTATCTCCTGCGGGCCTGCAACCTCCGCAACAATTGATAACGACTGTACTTCTCCGAGATACGGGGTATAGTCGCGCGGGATATCAGAAAGCGTGAGGCCGGCGAAAGTGATACTTTGTGAAATCGGACGAAGAGAGGCGAGTCGGCGCGGAGCAAGTGCGGCGGCGGCAGCGCATCGTCGGCGTATTCCAAGCCGGGCGCGCGCTGCACCGAGCGAGCGCTTTGCGAAACCGTCAGTTATGCAAGCCGGGCCGCTGCCAACTCGCAACGCCGCCGGAAGGAAAAGTGGAACGGGCCGCAGTGGGTCGGCCGCGCGCGCCTCACCAGCACGCCTCGACCGCGACTGTGCAGTGCCCAGTGCCAGTGCCCAGTGCGTGACAGTGCCACTTCTAGAACGCCGCGAGTTGCGCAAGCCCTCTACGCCCACGGGATTACTTTGAACTAAATTACACCCGACCTCGGTCTAGCCCGGATCGCCTCGCTATATTACTGTCATACCCGTGTCGTACTTACTTACTTGTGCACGTGTTACGTCTATTGCATGTACTTCATAAACGCATTAATGTCATCGCATGCATGTAAATTGCATAAATAATGCATGACCTCATACTCGACTGTATATTCCTTAATCATCTGAAGGCTTCGCTTAAACGCCATTATAAAAAATAATCATATATTTCTAAAGTGGTAGTAAATTTGTGATCTAAAAATGAATTATTTATTTAAACATTCGATTACGCCAATAATCGCAACGGGCTGTCAATTTAAACGTCGTGCTAATTAACGCTTCCTTTTTAAATCGTTTACCGCTCGCAAATGAAATCGAATCGAATGAGCCGAGTCGATTAAAATGTCTTTAATTACGAACGCATGTTGAAACCGCAACGGCGCTGGGACGTGACGTAGCTTCGACGAGGAAAGGGAAAGTGTTCATTGGAGCGTTGTGATTTCCTCGCGCCACTCGATGTAAAACACCTCGTGGCTACAAATCATCCATAAAGAAACATAAAGTACAGAGACTATAGCATAGAGCGTTGTAAACGTGCAGCTAGTACGTTCCATTCCCTTTACCGATGCCATGTGCCCAAGGACATATTAATAGTGTGTAGAGAATGACAATCAAACAGACACATTTGTCGTTAACTGGGTGTTCTATTGCACAATGCAGCTTATCTACTGCGAGAGCCAACAATTACACGGCCCACTTTCATAACTCAATAATATCGTGACATAACACGCGACATGTTACATTCACTTTAATATATCTTTAAATTATTATTTTTTAAGTTGTTATAACGTGTTGAGTTATGTAGGGGTATAAATAGGATGGAAATACCTGATGTTTAACGAGCGGCTAGTGTGAAATAGCTGCAGTGCATATTACGTCAGCATTATTGCAACTGCGCGGGGGCACGCGTAGGCGGCCGCATTAACAACGTACATACCTCGGTACCGAGTGCAACTACTATTGGATCTGTCCGAGTAGTTCGCCATCCATTAATATATTACACTCGCTTGCTGCATTAATATTTAACGTTATTTACTTGCTGTCTTGTATATATTTTATTTTTAAATATGGTTATGGTACAAAAATACTTTTATAAAGTCAAATAAAAATATAAGTCTCAATGTAATGTCTATATTAGAAGCTTTTAGAAGAGTTAATAATTCTTACTAAAATAATAGATTCCTTAAGTTAATAATGTCCTAAAGTGAATAATGAAACCCTGGAGAAACCAAATTAGTCTGTTGGCTAACACTATAACTGAACCAACTGAGGCAATGGTAGGATTTAGCCTACCATTCGACTATTGTAACTTTGTGTTAGTAAAATTTCTCTAACCAAGTCAATCGGAAATTATTAATATTAAAACTAAGCCATCGATTACACAAGATGTACCCGTAGCGCAAGTGTATTTTGCATTACAAATATCAATTCATTAAATATTCAAGCAAGCGGGTCGATAGCTATTTGCTTCGCTCGCTGTATATACGTGGATGCAGGCCTATGTCAGTCTCTCGTCGGCGCAAGGACGCTAGTATGACCTACTTGCGCTCACCTATCGAGCCAGTGCCAAGCGATACTAGCCCCTAACAAATACTCAATAATTACGATGTATCGATACTCGCCTCTAACGAAACAATTACGATGAATCGATACGAAATAAAGTCGATTTAAAATCGATTCCGGATCTAGGTATTTTACGAATCGCCAGTACGGTTTCTAGTATCGTTCTAGTCAATTTGCGAAACGAAATAGAAAACGATATTTAATTTATACAAACGTTTCAAAATACCTTAGGCCGCGCTCACAATGTAGTGTATTTCATATTTAAATACCTAATTAGTCAATTCAAACTTTGTGACAACTGCTACGTAATCGGTTTAAAACTATTTCTTGTAATTTTAATATGTTATCGTCACGTTATTGATGACCAATATAAAAGAAGTCATTGCCCGAGATTTTATTACAATATTTTAATGTAATATTTTAATTATTGTTACGTACGGAGGTTTTTATAAACCCGTTTTTTTATATGAATTGAATCACATTTTTAGTCCATGACAAGAAGTTTAAAATATTAATTTAAAACTACAACGATATTTTAAATGAGACGACAAACCTAATAATGGTCCGAACTAAAAACTTACGTGTTTTTTTACCTTTGAAGTAAAAAGCATGAGTATATAAAATAAATGGCAACCCTTTCGATTATGTATACGTTAGCAAATTAATGCTGTCCATTAAAATGTCACGCTTTCTCCGCACACTTTCATTTGAAATTTTTTTAACTTCACACGAATGCTTTCCAAAAACTCGACTGTGGGAGAGGCCACTCTCGCTGACAACCGGACCGATATTCTTTGAACCAAAACAATGTCTCTCAGAACCACGATATTGAAAAAATATTGACATTACATAATTCATTACGTCATAACATGGAAATAATAAATATTTATATATATCGGAATATCTTACAAATATATACAGAACGCTTCCAATCATTTTTAACGCTGCTTATCACTGCACACAATAGGGAATATGGTCGAGCATTAGGATTATAATTAAAATATCATATGACCTAACAATCATCCATTCTACTAATTCCAATTCGGGTTCATTCTGTTCAATTAATTAATTTGACAATAATTGTACATAATAATTATAACCAACCATAACCTAACCAATAACTGATCAACTAATTCTCTAATAAAAAAATGTTTAAATCTTATTATATTACGAAATGTTTAGTTCAATAGTGTTAACGGCCAAAGACGCTCCGTTTGTGAAAAGACGGTTTAGTGACGGTTTACCGCCTATCGTGAACTATCGATATCTACGGTTTTGTTTTCGTCCCGGAGTTCGTATCAGGAGTGCGTTTGCAAAGAATACGACAAATTTGCGTTATTGCAAAGTTGACACTGTAAATGCACTATCTGGTACGACACCCCGGGGCGTGTAGCGACGCTCCGGACCGGCCGTACCAAGCAACTATTCAGTACATTCGTACCGATAAGAACTTTAAGTGCCTCAACTCTTAAACACTCCGTTTTATTTTTATTTTATATTTCTTTAGCTCTATTTATTATTTTATTAAATTTGTGTTTTTAAGCTTGACCTGAGACTTAGATTTACTAAATTTTGTTACTTTTTATATCAAAATGTTGGTATTATGCAGATAAATCTCTTGTTGTAGTTTGAATATTTTCAATAAATTTTAATTACCTATCATATTTCTTCTATATGGATTGTTATTTGTATTAGTATTAAAGTATTTATGTTTTTTTCATATATGTATTTGTGATTAGTATATTTTATTGTGGCATGATTATTATGAATTTTTATATGATGTGTATTTTATTACAGTTTTTTCATGTAGATATTTTGTTTTATTTTTCAATAGTTCTTCTAATTCTATTAGTAGTAGTTATTTTCCAGTAAAAACGCCCTTAGTATTAATTATTTATAGTATGCATTAGATTACTTTACAAACTACGCCTCCAAACAAAGGTATGAGACTACATAAAGACCATTACGTAACTCTAGGACGTGACCTTTATTAGTTAATTACCGCTGCAACTCTCACTCCTTGCTAACGTCATTATTGTCTATCGACAATCAACTCTTTCTTTACTAAGGAAGAGTAAAATCGTATTAGTTTAATAACTAGCAACCCATCTCAGTTTCGCTCGGGTAGTAGTTACTGGCTCATAAAAGGGATTATTCAAAACAGTTCAGTTGTCACACTCAAACGAGTTTATCTGAAACAAACAAACAAACAAGTAAATCTTTTGTCTGTGTTATATAAGTATAGATAGCAAATGTATTAGATGCAGCCTAATCCGTGTAACACTAACAAAACAGCTCATTTGGGTATACTTATTTTTCTATAAAGCCTTATAACGGTATTATTGTGGCATAACATTATTTGGACGAACGTAAACTGTGCCCATTCCAGGAAACTTAGAAATCCAGTTTAAGATTGAACCCAGGAGTCAGCCATGTTTCCGTTGCACGGCTGTCTCGGACGACCTCAGCTGCCCGTTGGAAATCATTGTGTCGAAGTATAATTAGAGGCACGCTACGACCGCAACAAATAATGTTTCACCGGGTATTCATAGATCCGTGCTATTCTCGCGCGGCCTTGAGAGAGCCTCGCCGAGTTACTGCTTCAAATGATGATATACATTTCTAGGAATCGTCGTCGTTATTGCCTCCATCACAAAAACGTCAACTAATGATTACCGCCCAATGACGTATTTAACGTGCGTCTGATAAGGATGTGACCATAATGCGCTAGAATATTATCGCCAAAAGATATCGATAAATAATTTATTATACAATCGCATCACTAGCTTCAAGATTTAAATGTAATTTTTTAATTTAGTCTTAGACTATATTGGCCCGATTCTTATTCGAATTGTACGAATTCATTGGTATCGAGTTCTCGGACTCTTTCGTCCAAATAAATCACTCGGTTTTATATGGACCTAAAAAGTAATAATAAATTAGGTTTGTATGATATTAAAATGACTAATATAGTTTAGTTTATTTATTTTTTTGGCACTTGCGATGCGGAGCGGATGAGCGCAGCAGGGGACCAATCTTTGTTTGGCACTTGCGGATGCGGAGCGGATGAGGGTAGCAGGGGACCAATCTTTGTAGCGCCCAATTGAGGAGTCCTACGCCCAACAGTGGATGATTGTCGTCCGAAAACAGAGCGGGGGAATACAATAATTGTACACTCACTTAATTACGTGTAAAACATAACTTACAACTGAGTATATGCCACAAGCCAATACAATAGTTTAGCTTTAGACTAGTTCACTTTAAGCTCAATGATTTTTATATTTAACGAATAAGTCAGTAATTAATGTGAAAGCAGTAGGTCAAGTACAGAACCCGGTTTAAGAAGTCCTACAAAGGCCCGCGAGGCCCTCGCTATGTAATCTTATTTGGCGTATGTTTTATAATAGAATAAAATAGACCGCACTTACTTGCTAGTTCTTACACGTCATTTTGTTTACTAGATTATTGTGTATTATTAATAATATTTTTTAAATTATTTACTGGTTTTTATGTTGCAATAAAATAAAATGTATTTTTGTTTTTGTTGTTTTATTTATTTTGTACTTCGCACTATTTTTTATTGCAATTCCTCGCGGTATTAAAAGAGCGAACTGAATACACTAGTGCTCACAACGCCGTCTTTTTTGCCTGTAAAGATTCTGTAATAACTAGACACATTTGATGATAAGACCTATATATTTATAAAAAAAAATTATGTCCGTTTGTTTAAAATCGCAAAACTCCTAAAGTTCTCTACCGATCCCTTTAAAGGATACGAAATCAAAAAAATCCAGACCGAAAAATAAGAAACGAATGCGAGCGAAGCCGCGGGTAAAACCTAAAATATAATAAAAATAGACCGACTCCGATTAAGAATTCCTTTTTAATGCAATGCTCTCAAATGATACGTAGATCGATACGATGAGTTGATAGATGATGATGGCCGATGGGGCCAAAGGTTCTAAAATACGTCCACGTACAGGTCGATGCAGCGTAGGTGGGCCTCTCACACGATGGACCGAGGATCTGGACAAAGTTGCGGGAGTCCACTAGATGAGGTCGGCGGGCACCGATCTTTGCGGCGATCGTTGGGGGAATCCTACGTCCAGCAGTGAACGAATATCAGTTGAAACGACGACAACGACACTCTCAAAGTCGCTTTTCAATCAATAGACGTATCCGAACACGGACTATTTCTTGATTAAATATATTTTTTTGTAGAAAACATTCACTTTCTTTATATTTTCTTTCTTTAAAAATAATCATGAAATATTTAACCCTTCTTTATTTACTTCATACATATGGAGCAACCGTTACCCGTTCGTTAAATATGACAGGGGATTAGCCTATCGCCAGACATTTGGAACTCAGCAAACCTTCATTTAAAAATTTGTTAAATTAATACAAATATTTCATCGACTGAGACAAAACTTGGGCCCATGCTTACTATCTAATAATTGCGAAGGCTTTTCATCGTATTTATTTATTTAGGTTAAGGTTAGTAGTTTTTTTAATATATTTTTCTTAAAGATCCAACATTACAAAACCGCTGTCCATAGAATTTTAACTAAGTCTCTTAAAATCCAATTCACACTTTCTGACCTCGACTTGGATTAGCTGTTACATATTCACTTAAAGGTCCGATATCGACCTTTTTGTAATTCAATTTACACGCATATAAGAATGATTACAAAAATAAAATCAAGTTCGTACGTATTAGGCAATACGCATTGGGCTCTTTCGCCGCTTCAATAAAGAAAGCAAGAATTGTAACAAAGAATGAAAAACTGTTAGTTTTTATCCATCATTTTAATTGATACTCGAATTTTAGAAAAGGTCGATTAACCGTTTATCAGAAGGATTCGCCGCTGCCTTTATCTGTCGCTAGCTGTGCGCAACATCATCGAAAACCTACATTTATATCTTGCAGTCTTTCGCCGCGTTGCGAAAAAAAGTGGGCGCCTGGCCTTAGAGCTACAGAAAAATGCCATGACGTAGAATGTGAATTGAATGATATTCTTTTGTTACTATCTTTGATTTAGAATAATACATGGAATATTTAAATCTAGATAGAGATTAAAAATGCCATGCCATGTCAGTGCAGTGATTCTAAAATCCTAAAAGATTACCATACATTCTTATAATAAACTGTAAGGGCGGTTGATATTTAAAGATAAGTTAGAATTTGTTGTATAAAATGTATATTTTCTTTGTGGTCTTAGTAGCTACTTCTATAAAACCATAGTTCTAATTTGATACATAGACCACTATATTACCCAACACTCGTACAAAACAAGTTTCCGTATGTACATCGAGCATACATTTGAAAATGTATTTCAATTGCGTAAGTTTAGAAACCATTACCTAAGGTATACCTATTTATAGTTAAATTAAAGCAAGCACAACTAAAGATTCTGCAGGCACACAGTTCTCCAAATAATTAGATATAGCTGAGAAAAAGCCAGTAGAAGATATGAAAATAATTATTTTTTTTATTAATTAATTCTGTAGAAGAAGCGAGACAGGTGTGCCAGGATCGCGCCAAATGGAAATCCATGATCTCTGTCTACCCCTCCGGGTTGATGGCGTGAGCGCATATTTTATTTAATTGTTACGCGTTAAGTTTTTCTCAGGTCAGTACATTTACATGAAGGAATAGAATAAAGGGAGTAGTATAATATCTTTCAAATAATAAAAAACCGGGTCGGGAATGCTGACTGATTTATGGAACCATTATGTTGCCACTACTCTATGGCGTCCTCTAGATCCATTTATCAAACGTTACGTGTTGGAATATAGTCTAACTCTAAGGTCTTATTATTTATCTTCCTATTCAGTCATTCCGCGTCATTGTAACGGGGGAATTCCCCGACGTTGTTTATATTTATTTAATAGGCTAGATAGGTCAATTATATTATAAACTAACTGTTCCCGCGACTTCGTCCGCGTGAGAATTATTTGAGAAACAACTTTATTTTAAATAAAATTGCAAACTCTTAGCGAATTCAATGGATAGAGAGTTTTTTCAATCCTTACAGAGGTTTATCGTTATATTGAGTGAAAGAAGAGAAACAACCAAATTGACAATATTTATTAGAATGTGCTTAAAAATATAAATATTGTTATTATGGAATGTACTGTTGCTACGTGACCCATTTGCATTTTTTTAGCCCACTCCCCCCTTGGTGATCACTCGTAGTATATACCTCCCCTCCCTTCCCCTTGCACCTTCTAAAAATGATTTAACACCATATTAATGAAAACTAGTCATAAATATGGTGTTAAATCATAAAAATTTTTTGCAATCATAAAATTAAGTAATAATTTGGCTCATATTTATCTTATTAATACGGTGTCGGTTTAAAAATAGTTAAAAGCTGCGCGCCGTATTTAAATATAGCTCGATATATGTTGTCAATACTACGCGAAGAAAAACTAAATTAAATGGGGAGGGACCCCAATTGTGACCAAGCGTGGTATTTTGAAAATCTCCCGCTTCCCAGCGAATAGGTTGCGCAGTATGGATACGTTCCCTTACAAATATATTTAACTTAGAATTTTTTCTGTTCAGTTTTAAAGTAATAGAGCTGGTAATACGATTGGTAGTGAATGATTCACGGGTTCTAGGCAATTAACGAAAAAGGGCAAATAACAAAAAAATCCATTTAAATTCGTCCAGCCGTTTCTGAGATTACCCGGAACATCCAGTGGAGTATGGAAATTTTATTTTGATATTACATACATACACTACAATTTTATCTATCTGTATAGATATAGATTAACGTGATATGGTTCATGTAATCATGTCAAAGTCTTAAATAAAATTTAATTGGTAAGAAGTAGGTTGCAATCCAGATGTACGAAATGACTTCGTGGAGATGGCAGAAAATGATTGGGCTGCACATGGTGGAAAGTATCGGGATAGGTCCAGCAGTGGTGAGGATGATGATAAAAATGGATTTATAATTGAATGACAGACCAGTCTAGTCAATTAGAACGACGGCGTCAGCAAGACCTGCGTCTTGATGCTTCGGAATTATTCACAAAAGTATACATATAGTGAAACTGTAACTACCTCTAACAACTGCCATCACTTAATAAAATGTTTTAACACAGTTATTAGACACGTGTCGCGGCGTGCATATATGAACAATATTTATAGTCATCGGCTCGCTATGTACGGCATTGCGGATATGTATGTGCATGCACTAATCGCACATGATTGATGTCGGTCTGTCGGTATGAATAATAAACGCAACGTATATGACTTTCATTTATAATTTAAATGTAAATTAACAACAAGTACATAGGCTAGGTTGCCATAATGTTTTGTAACAAAGGAAAACAATTTTGAAATGAAAATCAATTCAGTTATTGGACGAGAACGAGTGCTTAGTTTAATTTCAAGGAAGCATCCCGCTTAGAAACATTTCGTTACACAAGAGAGACGGTACATAAAAAGTAAACAAAAAATAAAGAAAGCTAATAAATATTAAAAACAATATTTTTGTGTAATAACTTAAACCTATTTTAAGATAGGACTGCCCGTTAATAGCTTTAGCCAAAGCAGCCTAGCCTTTACAGTATAGACCAAGGTCATGATATGACGACCCCACATAATGTGGAAAAAGGACAGGAAGATGATGATTTATTGTGAGACACTCTTTGTCACTGTCACACCAATTATAAATTAGGACTTTTCGCTGCAAGTTTTTATTGTTATTTTTGACTACAAGATGAAATAAAAAACAAACGTAACAGGAGTGGATTCTGCATGACAGAGCTGGCCAGCCCATGTGACGTGGTAAAATACTGGTTTCTTTTGTCACCTTCTATCATAAAAAGGTGGCCACATGTGTACTTCATTGCTATAACATTCACTTTCTAAAAAGGTTTCTAATATATGGCGGACTGTATAAATATAATAATAATAAATCACAGTAAAAAAGACATAAAATTATTTTTGACACCTTATGTTTTTGCACCTTTAGAATTTTTCATCTGCTACACTTCGATTCAATTTTTGTTAGTCAAAAACCTATCGTTATAATGTCCTAATCAGACAGGATCAAATCTATCGGTGACCTTTAAATAACAACAGATAACAAATTGCTCTATAAATTTCAAAACTATCATATGTATATGTAATAATGGCGGATATTAACTGTCATAGTTGTGTTGGTAACAGACTCGGCGAGAGGTTAAAATGTCAAATGCATTACGTACACGAGTACAGCTTAACTAGAACCACACGCTCCCTCGGTTAATTGCTTAACATTCTCGACTTTTACAGTGCCACCATGGAAAATATATTCCCTAGATCTTTTGTATCAATCATATAAATAATAATTAAATATATAATGGTGACGCCAAAATTCTTCTGTAGTCCGTACGTCATTTTTGTTTTTTGAAACTTGAATAGCATCGTGTGGTGTGTAAATATCTTAAAAACATATGGTCACATACTGACAATAAAAATAACTTAAAATGCCTTTTAAGTAACTATTCGTGCCCATTATGCTGAACGCCTCTCAACACTCTTGTCAAGTTAATCATCAGAAACTTACATTCAGCAGTTATTTTTTATACACACATCCCCAAGTACGTACTTCTTTTCTTCTCTTACTTTTATGTGGTGCAGAATAAAAAAAATGAACCGAGAAAAGTACATTTACAATATAAATGGATCTCTTAAGACATAGTCCTTCAAGACAATTAAAATTGATAATGAACTCGCTCGGAGATAAATTACTGGTCATCATCAAACAATATTCATTTACAATCATTATAAAAAGAGCATAATCATCGTAGACTGACGTTATATAGCATCGAGCTCGTAGAGGGGTAGGAAGAGATGGCGCTATTATATTTAGCAAGATCGTGATAAGAGATTTATTCACATTTTTTTGTGTATAAAGAATCGTGAATATGCTCTTAAGATGGTACCCTTAATTTGGCTTCTCTTTACCTATGTAGTTGATAAGTTTATCCTTAAATATCTAGCTTTATTTTAGATTAATATTTCATAAAACATTGCAAAATAATATATTAAAAATGTGCAAAATCACACACTGAAAATGGAGTACTAGTAAATTATTTTTCGTATAGTCTATTAGAATAAGAATTTCTTCAACTTTCTTTCACGTGATAAGACACTTATTTAAAATTTTTACAATTCAGTTTATGACAACTTACATAGATTAAATATTTGTAGTATTTAATTTTAATTATTACTACCACTACTAATTAAAAAAATTTGTTTCAGGTCCAAATGCCGTCACTAATCTGAATCGATGATGAGAAAAAAATGTTTTATGGATATGAAATCCAACTACAACCTTAGAATATACGGTTTAAGTGACAGAAGACATCACTTCTTTATGGATCAAGATGAAGACACGCTGCAACGAATTATCCAATTCCATCATGTCTGTTCATATCTAGTTCATTCCCTCCATTCCTGAGAATTGAAAATTGACACATCCAGGTCCACGTTTCTTGTAATGCACTATTCCATATTATATATATCTAGCAAAATCCAAGTTCCAAAATAAACCATTCATGTGAAAAAGTACATCGACCAGAGGTCTTCTATTTGCTTTATGTACAAAATATTTATCATCATTTAATGATGATAAATATTCACCTAATGGTATAAGAATGGTTTATCCAACCACTACTAACAAAGATTCGGGTAGAACATCTGGATGATTGTGAAACATGGTATTCATTACTAAAGTATTTATTTTGAAAATAACGTAACACCTAACCTAATCTTCTTGCCTCAACTTAATTAGTTTTTCTTTCTTGTATTGGGATAAAGAAATAATAATAATGGGAACTAGTCTTAAGTTATTCAGCATCAAGACAGAAACTTAAAGAAGAATGAAAAGTACCAACGGTGAAGTAATAATGAAGAACGAAGATGTTACAGAGAAGTAAAGATAGGGTATTACGCGTTGGCAGTGTGGTTAGCTGGTTGTTGATGGTGACAACAGCCAGTAACTGCACTGCTCCGGCGTGCACCCTTATTCGTCATAGAGACCAGCCCACACCAAGACATGAGAGACTGACATAAATAAATAATGTACTAATACTGACCTCTTTGATTTTAAATTTCAGTAATAACTGCAGCAGAAGATTCAAGCAACTTTGGTTTTATTTCTACTTCTACTTCTTCATCCCCCTATAGATTTTGTAACTGTCTTTTCGTTGGTAGCAGCGTCCAGCAATTGACAGCAAATGAGCGTTTTTTTATATAACGAATAAATGATTTGAAAATGCATTGCGCAATACATTTAGATGCCCCCTGGTTGTTTTTCTAAGACATTTTTATGATATTACCAACCTAACAATATTAATTTTCATCGTATGAAATAAACAAAGCTATACTATACTTGCTTACTGTTCAAAAAAATACTAGCAATTTTGTATGACTTAAAATATATAATATGAAAAAAAATAAAATTGTGTGCTTTTTTCAATTTCAAGACTTAAGTACTACGGGGATGTGATAAGGGTGGCACACAGCCACCGTTCGGGACAATTAAAAAAAACCTCAGTAAGTATTAATTTGTAAATAAAAAAAAAACAAAATTGCAGATTGCACGTAAAACGCCAATGAAGAAAAAAACATTACAAATCTTAGCAACGAAATAAGAGAAACTGTTGGCGTAATTCGGCTCTTTTTTCGTTTTACGATGATTGTCTTTCACAACGCCAAATAATTCGGGGCTTACTTTGAAATGATTTCATGGTTTAACTTTAAATGTGCACTAAAACAGACTACTTTAATTTAAGGTGCTTATTCGTTAGTTGGCAATGTTTCAATTTTTACAACAAAAGGTTTTCATCTCTTCTTGCTACAGATTTTATATAGCAAATATTAAAATCAAATAATTATTCAAAATCAAGGCATACATCGTTCTGGTAACCGAACTTATATGTACGTTACATTTCCGTTTGAAGTAAACCGAAAACTGGAAAAACGTACCAACAGCTTATACACCAACGTCCACGGTTCCAAGATGTCGTCAATCTTTTTACACTCTTGTATAACGAATTGTGGAATAACTTTTAATTGTAATCATTTTACTTGCTTCAAATACAATTGTGGTTAGCACGAGTTTTCAAATTTTGGCTATCTAACAAAAAAAATAAACAAATCTACAAAAAAAAGTAAATGAATACATGTAAGACGGGTCGTTGGCGTTACGCCTCCTTATTTTTTTATCTTTATCAATTACTATGGCAAAAATAGCTATATGTGAGAAAACAGCATTATTTAATTCATTGTACCGCTGCGATATGTCATTGAGACCGAAATAAATTTTCAGGTGCAATTATGGGAAGCGTGCCAACGCATCAGCTGTGCACGTGTGAGGAGACATTAATTATAAGCATCTTTTTTTAAATAGCGTTGCATTTTGTACCAACTGTTGGAGTATTAAGACTTTTTTAAATTGTATTCGTTAACTGACGTTCCCTTCAAACTTATTCGTTGTATTTTTAAGCTTTCCTTTTTAATTATATTGTTAATATTTCATAAGGAGTTCCAGTACCTGAAAAGTAAATGGTGATATAACAGTTCAGCAAAATATGAGATCGTGACGTTCGAATCCGCCCCTCGAATATTGTCGTGAATCATGTAGGATTAATTTTAGTTGAAATGGTTGAAAATAATGATGTTAAATTCTGTAACAATCAGCTAACATTCCTTGTTTCAAATAAAAAATATCAAAAATGCAATTAATAGTTTATTTTTTTTACTAATTATAAATAGGTACTTAAACACGCTTAAAGAATGATGTTTCACTAAGTTCAAAATTACAATCTGTACATTACAACTACTAACTAAAAATGCTCTCTTATTCTTACAAAAATATATTTGTGTTATTCAAACAGTACGTAAAATGGAATTTTCGCACCGATGTGTTAATTAGACATTGGATAGGTTAATGTCACATAATGGTAGTTTGAACGGCTAATTTTATTACATTGTGTACTCGAATAACAATTATAGTAATGATTTCAATTGATTTTTATTTACATTATTAATAAAATGTCGATTATTCTATTTCAATTTAGCAAGAAATTGCATATGAAACTAAAGTTTTGTTTGGGTCACCTCGTTATTGGCAAACAAAGAAGTAGCGTAGGTATAAAAGGTTTAATTTTATAATATTAAATTTGGTTACTTTCAAAATTTTTAGCAGTTTTGAAAATATGAAAATGACACCTTGTGAAGTTTTTTTAACACTTAAATTGAACTGTATGTAACAAAATGTTTTTTCTAAATTGTATTTATATATAGATAATTGTATAGTATTGAGTGAATTTGTGTAGATTTAGTTATTTTACAATTCGATCTCCAAGTAGAGTCCTAAATTAGAGCTGTTTTTATATCTCTAGTTTACAGTTACAGTTTTGGTGACATTTGCGGTAGATTTGTATCCACCACGGCCATAGTACAGGATCACTTATTGTTAGGGAATAAATTTTCTTCGATGTGCTAAAAATATATTTCAGCCTAAAGATTCAATTACCAGGCTATTTATAAATATTTGACATCTGCACGTATGTGCAAGACCAATAATTAAGTGGGTTCCTTCACGCCATTCGCATGAGGTCATTACAAACGTAAACATTTTTATTAGTTCGAATGATGAATAAAAGAAAGAAAACCTTGCACACGCAAATCATTTATGATAATTTAAGTAACTTAAATGTTTTAAGTACGTATTAAGATAAGGACCACAATGTTTTATTAATAGTATTAAAAAGTATTTTGGCATTTTTTACACCTGGTGAATGGAGTTAGTTATGCTTGAAAGCCCTTAAAAGTTCATGAAATATTTTGAAATTGTATTAATCAGTGTGTGTCATTTTTAGTCTGAATCTAAGAAATTAGAACTTTCTTTCGTCGTCAATTTCATCAAGTACGAGATGACCGAGCGCTAAATTACTACGCGTTTATTTCTTCTAGAGTAACCTCGAGATCTACTGTAAGAAGTAAGGAAGTAAGCCTTGGGCCTCGTAACGTATCTGCAATACATACTTAATGTTTTCTATATTAATTAAAATTACATGGTATTGTTATTTTTTGGGACTACTATTGAAAATAAAGTGATTTTGTAATTCAATTTTAAGTCTTTTATTATAAACCCCAAGAAAATAGTAAATGAAATAATTGATAATTAAATTAAAAATAACTAAGAAAACTTTTTATTCTTTATGCAGTAAGAAGAGATAAAATCTTATTATGACATGCAAACAGTATATTTAACTGATCATAGATACGAATGAATAAACTAGTCTAAACAATTAATTTTGTATATGGAAAAATACCTGCAGATATATATAGTGTCAATTAAGCCACAATTTTAAAAGGTATCTGGGAGCTCCCGAATGTCGCAAGGTGGAATGATATGGGTAAATCCAAGAAGTTTTATCATTAATTCAAACTAAATAACAGCAACACCTGGGGTACAGTACAGTCAAAATTTATTATATAAAATGTGAACCGACAGGTTTGCTTGGGCTCAAAAGATTGACGTTTCAACAACAAAGGACAGATTGTTAAATGAATAGACGATGTTTTTTTATCGGTCAGTCAGCCTCTTTGTACAAACCTACTAGTACATTTAAAAGTAACAGTGAACCTTCAATTTTAATTTTTTTTACATGCGAAGCTACAACGTCCATTTTCATGTGTAAAACAGTTATAACTTTGTATTTTACCATAAAATATCGACCATAGACAATTTAAATGGAATCTATGACTAGACTTTGTCAAATAATTTTGGAACCAAATAAAAATAAAGAAATGTGGGTTGCAATAAAATAGGAAGCAGAACAATATTTAAAATGTCTTAATTTTTATTTTAACTTTATATTACACGTATTGGACATATTCAGGCATTTCAAGAGGTAGCAGTTTCCTAGTTCACGCTCTCGAAAAGCGCATTTCACTTCACTTTTCTTACTAATTTAGTCAAATATTATAATAATCCGTCATTTATTTTTTATCTATCAATAACTTCCAATAGTAAGTTCTGTATATTGACAGCGAGTGTTACCATGAAAAATTCATAAAGTTGTCAGAGACAAAATATGACCAATATACATTAGCAGATAAGTGTCCTATAATTATAACCGATTAACGTATCTATGCTTAGAAGGTAATATCGAGATATACTATACAAACAATAACAATTTGTAACCAATCTTTCACATTTCAATACTACACATCGACTCTAGAACGATTTTAAATAGCAACACTATCAATATCGAATGTAAAATCCTACCGCCAAGTCAAGAGAGCTTTATAATAATATTCCAAGTAAAACAATTTTTACCAAAGTGATTAAAACGATATTTTCATGCAACAGTTAAAGAAATGGTTAAAGAATTACGCACCAATGGTTATAAGTCAAGTGTTCTTGTGCATAAAACATGCGAACCAAATCTATTTCTTCCACTCGGTTATTTCCGTTTATACTCCGTTTTAGAACGTCTCTATTGAAGTCAGACATAACAAAAACATTTGTTTCGTTTCGTGTCATTTGTAAGAATATTCGAAAATGCAAATGATATAAAAAAAAAACATAAAGATGATAAAATAAGTTATTTGATACATTATTTCAGATATCGATTTATTTTACATGTGGCATCGATAGCGGTTCGAGTTTACACTCTAACGTCAACCGCCACAAAGAGTTTTTGTTTAGTGTAATTTGTAGGACCCGTACATGCACTAATTTCCGTATGGAAAAAAAGGAAATTGGTGCAAAAGTCAATTAAAAAATAATATAATGGATATAGAATGTGTTATAAAATTTTATAAAAAATTGCTTATTTGTAATCAGATTTTAAAAGTAACCAATAGATTGTACCTAAAAATTACCTTCTTTGTTTGCGTTTTCTCAACAATTTTAAATCGTCACACATGCATTTACAATAGATACGAGTGTTTTTTTTTTAACTTAAACGATCATTTTCTGATAATTTTGACCGATATATATGTTATTGTATATAACTAATGTGTTAATACACATTAGTTAATACAGTAATCATGTCAGCCAGACAAGTGATACTTATAATGTTTAATTTTATTATTGCAAGATTCGGAATAAAATATATTTCAATAATATTGTTAATTATGTATATCTTAAATGTATAAAGTATTTATTTATTACAGAAAATATATGTGTTATTTTATCTATGGCGATCCTTTACACGGGGATGAGTGCATATAAAAATATGTTTATATAAACTTTACGATGACAAAATCAGCTACATTGGTGTTTCATATTTCTAAAGTTATATTGTTTACTTGTCGATCTGTTTTAAACTAAGTTACGAACTTAAACTTAGGGTGCAAAACGTTCGCTTAAACTATTTTATTATACGTTAATCTCCCTATGAGCAGTCGGTTCGAATTGTTCTACAAAAGTACAAAGAATAAATAACTAGCAATTAAAAATACATACTTACAATAACTACACAATGTCTAACGCTATTGTTATATGTATAATGTTACAAAACGAAAGCGCAGGTACTGCAAATGGACAATTAAGCGTATCCGATACTTATTTTAACATACCTACATACTATTCGTGCGCAATAACATGAGAGCTCAAGTCGATGACGCCATAGCGGTGCGATTACAATACGCGAAATAATCTAACGAGTACAACAAAGACGCACGCGGGGAGGAGAGACGTGAGTTGTAGAGTGCCACTCTATCGAGTAACATGTTATTGAACACGGGTAGTATTGTGTCAATGTGGCGGATAGGGGGCGCCACTATTGTGTGTATGTACACGTCACCACAGCTGCCACACTGTCACTGACTCCGGTATATTGTACGCTAGACAACTAAACTAAGATTTTTAATACGCAATAAGTAAATATAATCAATATAATAACATCAGGACGTTGCAAATACGTTATTTAAATCGAAGAGTACAGAGTAAATTATATAGGAAAGTAGAGACTCGATTATCGGGCCCTCAATACTAATTCGTGATTATTCGGACAACCAACCGCCAAACGACAATAAGCAACTATATAAATCCAAGTTAGACTAAATATTTGATTTCATTATTACCAAAGGAAAGTTGACTTCTTTTTATAAAACGGCTTTACTCACGTTCGCATTTTGCCGGTATTGGTACCGACGAGATTCGGACCTGTCGGGGTCTTTCTTCTGGGTGAGTGGGAATAATTCGCGGTCACGCACTGCGCGTTGTCGTCGTTTACCCTGAAGGACCCCCGACAAGTCCGGTACCAATACCGAAAAAACGCTAACGTGAGTAAAGACGTTTTATAAAAAAAGTTAGTTTAATGATTTCTAATATTTACGGATTTTATCGGGTTTATTTTTTGTATTTCCCGACATTTCGAGTATAGTACTCAGGCAGTACTATACTAGTACAGCGCTCAGGCCACGGGTGGGACTGAGGTGTCAGTCGTCCCAATGTCAAAAGTTGCACGAAAAACATCGTAATTTAACTAGGGAAGATGTCAGGGTACCACCGGCGTGGGGTTCCGTGATTAATAAAATTAATTCTTAAACCAAGCATACAACTGCAAGATCTTGCAAGACCTACAAACATAACGTACGTTCCAAAATGTTACTTTTCGATTATCCGAATTCCTAAGAACAAGAAGTCCGGTTAATCTGGTTTCACTCGATGTTGTGTTTGTAAATGTTTATAAATGAAGATCTATGTTGGTTTTATTTATATAAAAAAGCGATGAAAATTATTTTTACTATCAGGAGGAAGACGATTCTATTTTTTTAAATTTAATAAAACAGTTGAAGTTGTTTATGCACATACTTTGAGGAGCATAATTTCAATAACTTCACGTATTTGCATTAAAATTTTTACAGACTATTCGTCCTGCTATTAATATATTTAAAATAAAAACCGAAGACAAATGAAGAATTTTACAATGTGGTAGTGTGAAGATTCAATTACAATGTGGAAGCTGTAATGACGATTTTACGTACACACACAAAACTTTAGTATATGTACATTTACTAGCCCTGACATTAGCACAGGGCACAGGCAACGGTCGCAGTCTGCCATCGGATGTAGTGACTTAATAACATATAAAAAGTTTACATTTACCTATTTTGTTGATATAAAAAGGAAGATCATTTACATTGTTTATGCGAATCGATAAATATATGTTTAAATACCTTCAAAGTTTAAATACAATTTAGTTATAAACGACACCAAATAATTACAAAACTAGCTACAAGCTAGAAATTAACATAGCATACAGTTAGGAACACAAACATTATACAAAATTTATTTATCCATTTGGTACCAATTACCAATATCCTGATTAAAAAAACAAACAAACTATGATATAGAATATGAATTTGAAGACAACTAAAGTATTTTTCTTTTTAAACTGTTGTTGACGTTAAACTTGAAAATTTGAATTCTTGATAACTTTTAATTCGGCACATTACATACGTCGCTCTTATTAAATCTTTCAATATTTCACTTTAATGTATCAAGCCTTGCCTTTCCTTACATAATTAAGGCTACAATATCTTGGTACAGCTTGAACATGCTTAAACAAGCATACTTGTACGCTCCAACCAGCTTATGTGTGTTTAAATATGTTGTAATGATGGATGACAAAAACAAAACTATAAAGAAAAACAGGCTCTGACGATGTCATTATAACTCTTAGACTAAATTGTCGATATACAAAGGAAGGCGAGAAAAGTCGTTTCAGAACTATAAGGAAGCGGAGCGGAGCTGTGCCAGTATTAACCAATTAATGCGAAGCTCCGGTTCAAGACTAGGCTTTGCGAGCAATACTCAAAGTACATACATTTCGGAGAAACTAAACTGTACGCTCGAATGATCTTCGATCATCATCGCATTCTTTCGGCCTGGAGCCGCACAGTCCGCAACTCCGCTCGAAAGCGGAGTTGCGGACTGCGGCGAGACTGCTCGAGAGCGGAGGACTTAGGTAGAGTTGATTGGTTAAATTGGCACAGCTTCTCCGCTCTAATGGACAGGCAGCTTTAAACAGTGAAACCTATATGATCTATTTGCCCAACTAACTTGAATGGGCGAAAAAAACTATACCGTGTTTCATAGCAAGATATGATTAATGTAAACAAACGGTATCATACATGGCGGCCATTAAACTTTTTATACTTTCATCGGAAATTTTGCAGAAGTCGTGAGATAAAGTAAAGTGAAATTGTGTAATATAGATAGCTAATGTTATATGAGAAAAAGTTGTTTTTTGAAAATATTTCGTAAAAACCTTTGTTTACAAAAATCATATGTTGCTTTGAAACAAGGTATACAAATTTATACTATCGCATTGAGCAATAAAATGAAATAAAAAGTAGGCCATGGTATAGGTACAGAAATATTTAATTGAATTTTTAAATAATATTTTTAGAAAAGGAGTATTTGAATTAGAACGGTTAAATTATATTAATGTTATTACAACGGCGCAAAGTCTGTTTTCATCATTTCCGTATATCATTTTGTTTTGAGTCCAATAATTTAGTATAAATCGGCCGATAACAATCGAAGGCATTTGACATGGATCAAATAGTACAACTATAGATTAGTTAAGGACATCGATTAAAAATAGGAACATTTTAATGTTATGATAAAATCCAACCTAATCTAATTTATTCACATTTTTATTAGATTTCAGTTTTAATTTAAAATAAGAGGCAATCCATAATCTATGGTTTGTGAAGTGTGTAAAGAATTACCTATTAAAGCTTTTTACACAGACAATTTTTTTTTATTTTACTACTAATTTTGGGTCACAATAATTTTATATATATGTCACCGACCGATTGTGAACTTCGTCAGTTTATAATATAACTAGACATATTATAAACTGACAGAAAATTGTAAACTGAACGTATCATTCACGATTTGCGTGTATGTTTCTCGACAGTTTATAAACCTGTAACACACGTCACACGTCAATATTCCAATTAAGAATTGATATTTTACGTAAATTATTTTGTCAATTTTTTTGACGTGTAATTATTTAATTACGAATAAATATGTATTTCTGTAGGTTCGGTTTGTTAAGTCGGACATGGTAGTTGAAGAAAATAATATCATAACAAAATATTATCATTTTTTATCAAAATCTATTAAAAAATAATGTTTGTTTGACGTGATAAGTCGAATTGTCAATGATTCGTTCAGTTCGTGTATTCTGTCAGCGTGTATGCGTCCATCAGTGAGATTATTGGTTGACGTAATTCGCAGTCAGTAGGTAACATATACATTTGAATGATCTCTAAAGATTTTATTAGATTACAGGCCTTCTGCTCTCAGCCACCAGCCGTTTGTAGATTATATAAATTTAATATATAGAGACTCGAAAAGCATGGGCAAAGGTTTTCCTTGATATAGTTTTATAAATGTTTTTTGTTAACTTTTACATTTGTAAAAGTAT
>JWHW01025195.1:90369-101447 GCA_000931545.1 Papilio glaucus | reverse complement strand
TTTGCTTGCACGAGAAAAATATTTGAGGACGATTGAATTTTTGAAAGTACATTTTGACATTTATTTTACTCTGGCAGCTTTTTGAATTGTCATTAGTAGGCGTTTTTATTGGTTAACGCTGATTAACTATGATTCTTATTGGCTGAGTTGTAGTAATACAAATATGTATATTTTTTTCTGGCTTTATTTTTTTTTTGAAAATTAGTAATTGAAGTCAAACTTTTATTATCATTTATCTGGTATTTTATTCATCGCTTTTAATTCTAAACTTAATTAAGATTTGATATGAAAGTTAAAAGAAGAAACCTTTCGTAAATTTCTACTATTTTGAGAAACATCCTTGAATTTAATTTGAATTTACCGCTCTTCCATTTTCGATTTGAGAACCCCGTCTTCGAAGCGTTGTTGTGAATCCAATATGGCGATATCTGATGTTGTACTATTTTGAAGGTACGTCAATAGGACGATTCTGTTATGTGTAATCCGGTAAATATACTGTTTTTAGAAACATAACGACGTACTTGAATGTATGTTTTATGTGCTTGTGTTATTTTTTTTGTGTTTAAAGTGCAGTGAAAGGTTTACGATTGTATTGTTTTGTTTGTGATTTCCGATAATTCAGTGACCCATTGTCATATGAACTTAAAAATCCTTTCTAAATATCGCGGAGGTGTCCTTAAGTGTGACAACATTTTGAGAAAGGAAAGATGAAGTTAGTGCCAAATTTACGTTGTAAAACATCATCTTATTACATGACTGATCTTAATTACAGCAACCCGATGTGAATATATTTTATGGTTTATTTTATAATAATGTATTTTGTTACAGAAGTGCACATGATTTTATACAAATGGGAGTTAAATAAAACTATAATTGGGTGCATTAGATTAGCGCCATAATACTTGATTTATTATTCGAATACATAGTCATAGTTGCGTTGACTATCATGACAGATACCCGACGAAGAGTAAAGCTTTACGCTCTGAACGCCGACCGGCAATGGGATGACAGAGGAACCGGTCATGTATCATCGTGTTATGTAGAGAAGTTGAAAGGTACTTCGCTGTTGGTGAGAGCAGAGTCAGACGGTTCCCTTCTTCTAGAAAGCAAAATACAACCAGACACAGCTTACCAAAAGCAGCAGGACACATTGATTGTATGGTCAGAAGGAGACAATTTCGACTTAGCATTGAGTTTCCAAGAAAAGGCTGGCTGTGATGAAATATGGGAGAAAATTTGCCAGGTACAGTTTTCCTTTTCAAAACAAATTAATATTTAATAGAATTTTCATCAGTATTAAGTATCATGTATAATACATTTAGAAGTTTATCATAACTAATTTGCTGGATAGGCTTCTCCTGTAACATAACCTAGATTAGTGTTGACATTTCTAAGTGAGTTTAATATATATTAAATTCAATGATATAAGAGATTTTATATCATTTATTTTATGTTTAATATTTAGTATTATGTAAGTTCATATTGGTTTGAATATTTTTAGGTGCAAGGTAAAGACCCATCAGTGGAAATAACACAAGACATTGTGGAGGAATCAGAAGATGAACGCTTTGATGAGATGTCAGATAGTGTTCAACCAGTAGAACTTCCAGCTTGTGAGATGGGTCGCCTTGAGGACATTAGTGAACTAGTAAATAGTTGCCTGGTCTCACCTGCAAGAAAAGATAAATTAGCAGCAGCATTAGAAAGTCAGCATTATATCAAAAAACTTTTAAACCTTTTTCGTATGTGTGAAGACATTGAAAACATTGAAGGGTTGCATCATCTTTTCGAAATATTCAAAAGTATATTCCTTCTCAATAAAAACACACTTTTCGATACAATGTTTGCAGATGATACTATATTTGATGTTGTTGGTTGCCTTGAATATGACCCAGGTTTGCCTCAACCGAAAAAACACAGAGAATACCTGAGGGAGCTAGCTAAATTTCGTGAGGCAATTCCTATAAAAAATCAAGATTTATTAGCAAAGATTCATCAAACCTACAGAGTACAGTACATCCAGGATATTGTCCTTCCCACACCTACAGTTTTTGAGGACAATTTGCTAAGCACATTGTCCAGTTTTATATTTTTTAATAAGGTTGAAATAGTTAAACTTATAGAGGAAGATGATAAGTATTTAACAGATTTGTTTAAACTACTAATGGATAATAAGACACCTAATTCCAAAAGACGGGACTTGGTACTATTTTTAAAGGAATTTTGTAATTTTTCACAAAACTTACAGCCGCAAGATAAAGATGCTTTTTATAAGACTCTAGTTACATTGGGGATCCTGCCAGCATTAGAGATAACTTTAAGTATAGATGATCAGAAGACGAAGACTGCCTCCATAGATATCTTAACATACATTGTTGAGTTTTCACCATCAGTTGTCAGGGATTACACATTACAACAAGCAAACAATACAGAAGAGGTAAGTTGATTTATAACCATAACTAACATTATAATTCGTTGAATAAATTATTAATTAATAGAGCAGGCCCTATTTTTACTATTTCCTAAGTTAGAAAATATTAGATATAGGGCCTACAATCATCTATGATTCGAAAATATATTCAATATTTTTAATCATCAATCAAACCTCAAACATTAATATTGTTATTCTCCAGTCATCAAAATTATTGTTTTCATTTATTCATTATGTTATTCAAAAGTTAAATAATTTATTCAACTGTTTAGCAATACAAAATACTAGGAGGAAAGACAGGATTTTGTGGGTTTTGACCCACTGAAACCCCCATGTTGGCCGCCACCTTCGGGTGCAAGAACATCCCTAATTCAACTATTTGCTTTCATACATATATATATATTTTATACAACTAATATAACTTTTAAAAAGATTTTTAGATGAAGTCATTTATGATATTTGAGTAATAGTAAAGATCTACAACATTCATTTTTTAATGGGTATTGTTTGATAAATTATGTCCTCATACTATTATTGTTATATCATCCAAACTTGCTTATGCTACTTATTTGTTATTTTGACAAAAATTGAATTTAAAAATTATGTCAAAATACAGTCCGTATTTTGACATAATTTTTAATTTTTTAATAATTATTTTAATGAAAAAAGGCTTCAAATTTATATACATGATGATTTTGTTTCAGGAGCAAATGTTGTTAAACATTGTAATAGAGCAAATGCTGAAAGACAGAGACCCAGAACTTGGAGGTGCGGTACAGTTAATGGGTGTTTTTCGCATCCTCCTGGACCCAGAAAGTATGCTTGCTTCAGTGAACAAGAGTGAAAAGGCAGATTTTCTTAATTTCTTCTATAAGCATAGTATACAAACACTTATAGGTAAGTGACATAGTATATGATGTAGTTAGAAGTAAAGCATATGTAAGAATGTTTGAATAAATAAATATGTGCTTACACCCATAACCCAAAGGGGGAGGTGTGGGATCCTAGCACACCCCTCTCGCTTTTTCTACATCCATAAATTTATGCATGCATGCTCATCGGGTACAGGTGCTCCATATATGTTCCTTCTAGTATGATTGCTCAGATAAAATTACAAACAAAAACATAGTAAGTGATTTTATCTGCTCAAAGGCATCCTCATACATTAATGGTGTAGAACAGGGGTTGGCAAGTAGTTTTAAGTGAGGTCTGGATGCAGTTGAAAGAAAGAACAAGGTCCATAAAACAAAACATTAATATTGAGCTGGTGATATGAAAATATTGTTAAAATGAATATAAAAGGTACATTTAATGACGTTTGGGGGTTCGAGTTCCAACCTTCCGCATTCAGACCATGGTCTGCCTCTAGCCAACCCCTGGTGTAGAATTACCTTTTAGAGGTCATCTAAGTCATTGCATTTTAACCTTTAAGTGCTTATTCCAAGTTTTACTGTAACAAAAATAATATGTAATTTTAAGCAATAATTCAATCAATAATAATTTCAGCACCATTACTGGCCAACACCACAGGTGAGAAGCCTCTCAGAGAAGACTATCATACTGTGCAACTATTGGGCCTTGTGTTGGAGCTCCTTGCATTTTGTGTCGAACATCACACATACCATATCAAAACATGCATATTAAATAAGGTAAGTAAAAATATTAAAATAAAAACTGGTATATTAATGAACATAAAGACAATTTTTTCTATGATTTTGAGGGAGTAAATCAAAGAAAAAGTCACCTATGAGGGTAGAAATAATAAGAGTACTAGGTGGGATATCCTAGAATGAAGAACTTCCTTCTAAGGGTTTAGATCCTACAGCTTAAACAGTACTAAATACTAAATGGATCCTAAGCCCCTAAATGTTTGTGTGGTGGAAGTTTTACTGTAATCTAAGAACAGATCAAAAAACAAATTTTAGTTTTAATAAACCATCATAAATTTGCCAACACTAGGAATTGTTTCCAGCAAAACAACATAAGCTTTTTTGTGTGACTTCTTACTAGTGTTGCCAACCCGATATAACCATGGAGGTAAATTATATCAAAAGTCTGTATATAAAGGATGTACCTACTTTTTTCAGAAGACTAAAACAGTTAAATCTTTAGAATTTGTGTTTGAATGTGTTCACTCTGACGACGGAAAAACAACACCAAGTACTGAATACTTCACGACCGTATTTTAATTATATAATCGCGTATAATAATCGTTTTATATATAAGACTAACATTTTCAGAAACTCGAAAAGTTGGTAATTTTATATAGCAAGGTGATACGGATTACGGATATTCCTATCAAGTTCTTCCAAAAGGAGGCCAAACCATGTTTTTTAACACCCCTTATGCCCCTTTCTCTTCTAAATATCGTCTACATAATTTTGAGCTATGCTTTTGATCAATATCTTGTTGGAAAATGAATCCATCTCCAATTAATCACAACTCGGAAAAAACGGTATTTTGTTCAAAAATGTGTTTATACTGTTCCTTTTTCAAAATTCCTTGAATCTTAATTAAATCCCTAGTTCCTTGGCTAGAGAAGACCCCAGACCATAATTGAGCCACCATCATGCTTGATTGTTGGGACTACAGAATCTGGCATCATCTTTTCTTGGGCACTGCATCGAACGTAAATTTTACGCTTTGACCCGAATAGTTCAAACTTGGATTCATCGGTCCAAAGAACTTTTTTACAATCATCAGTCCAATCTTGATGGGCGAAGGCCCACTGCATCCATTTTTTGATAAAGGTTTAACTCTGGTTTTGTTTACTTCAACGCGGACTTCTGGTGCTGTTAAAAGTCTACTTCACTTGCTGGTTGTTACCAATGAAACTATCTTCACTAGATGTGGTAGCTCTCGGCCTTCCTGAACGTAGACAATCTTGAAAACTGCCTGTCTCCCTGTATCGAGTTATTGTGCCATGAACACAAGTCTTCGATAACTCTACCGCCTGGCTCTAGCGTGTCGTTTTTCGGTGTTTGAAAACAATAAATGTTTATTGTCGTGAAAGTAGTGAATTTAAATATTCAATACTAACAATAGAATATTAAGATGTGCATTACTTACTACTTTTATTTATCCTATGGGATTTTATTGACCATGCCATACTATTGAATTGCTTACAGTGGGCTACTTAGTCATTGTTTAATAACAGTTTTATATTTAATTATCCTTAATTCTAGGATCTACTTCGTCGTATATTGGTGCTGATGCGATCAACACACACCTTTCTGGTACTTGGAGCATTAAGGTTTATGAGAAGAATAATAGCACTGAAAGATGAGTACTATAACAGATACATTATAAAGGGAAATCTCTTTTCGCCGGTTATAGATGCGTTTCTTAGAAATAATGGCAGGTAAGGCACAATAAATACATTTTATACACTTTATTAATTACTATGATTGAATTCTTTTACATTGTTAGCATGCACTTTGAATAATACAATTTGTAATTCAATTGGGTCTACAGTAATTTTCTGGAATATCAACTAGCCAAGGGTAGTAGATTATTGGCTAAGCTAAGCCATACTTGTAAAGGTCTATATTCAGCAGTGGTTTATTCATTTTGACTGACATTTTGATAACTCTAATGAAGACATTGAAGTTACATGTTATGTCCTACATATATTACTACATATAAATTTGTTTCTTTTCCTCTGCATTCATTTTTTAAATCACGCACAGCCCAAATGATGAGGGCCACAGACTTGAAATGATTCACAGAGATTTCTGTTACTACGTGCGAGGCTGGGGCGGGTCGTTAGTACAATACAATCAAAAAATCTAAATTTAAAATGATATTGCCTTCATACGAAACACATAAAAAATGAAGTACATATATATTTTTTATAAATTTTCAGGTACAACTTATTAGATTCAGCTATTTTAGAATTATTTGAGTTCATAAAGTTGGAGGATATAAAGTCGCTTTGTTCTCATGTTGTGGAAAACTATGGCAAGATCTTGGAGGATGTTGAATATGTACAAACTTTTAAAGCTTTAAAGACCCGTTATGATCAACATCAGGATAAGCTAAAGGAAAGAGACAGAGGTGAGATAATAATATCTGGTAAATTATTATCTAAAAACAAATTCATTATGAAATGGGCAGGAAAAACGGATGAAATCTTCCATGGGCTATGAGGCCACAGGAAGATAAACATGGATCATGTTTATTTTAAACTGAAATTATCGAAAGTAAATACCACCAATATATAACAATATGAAATTTAAAAAAAAAATATAGTCATTTCAATATCTTACGCACATTATTGTATGGTGGCTACAAATAATAGTTAGTTTTGAAATCCAAAAAACCTGTGTGGCAGTATGGTCCATGATCATTATTCATTCATCGTCATATTCCATATAACACTGGGGAAGAAAATGATTCTAATGACATACTTCACTTCAAAATCATACAAGCAGTTACAGCTACAGTATGTCACAATGGAAAAGAAATGCATGCTCACAAAGTAACATTACCGTTCTTCTGGGTCAGCTAAAATGATTGTTGAAATTTAAATAGATTGATCTAATTAGTAGTAAAGAGCTACATTACCACATTGCGCGTAGCCTAGGATCATTCCAGGCAGCCCACTATATTGACTTATCTTCAGCTGTATTTCAAAGTTCATACAAATTAGGGTCCTTCGAAAAGTGTACTCCTTTTCGGATAAGTGTACTCCAGTGTTGTGGATAATAGGCGGCGGATCAATTAACATTAGGCGACCCCATTTGCCCCCCTACCCTATAAGAAAATGGTACTATTTATGTTAAATGAAATGTTTGCAGTGAGTGGCAGCGTGGCGGTGGCGGAGGCAGTGGTGCCGTCACTGCTGCGCACTCGCTACCGGCGCGAGGCGCGCACTCCCGACGACGAGGAGGAGATGTGGTTCAACGACGACGATGACCTCGATGACGACGCGCCGCTCGACGCCGCGCAGCACCCCAACGCGCACCCCAACACGCACCACGCCCTCGACGCCATCGGTCAGTCAATACACCAAAAATACTCTTACAATCTTTACTCCAATCGCGGCGGACAGACTATACATTAAATTGTTGGTCTGACTGTCAATTCAAAAGAGCTAATAATCCGATAGAAATTGGAGGAAAACAAACGTATTATATTGTAAGTTTGATCTTATCACCATTTATCGGTGACACAACATGACAAATTCCCTTTGTCCCTTCTCATTGTTTACATAGCTCTGCATTAAACTAATTCCACTACACATGTTAAAAAAAAAAACGGAGAACAAACTATTTTGAATTTTGAAAAATAAAACGCAAATATAGTATAGTATATGTACAGTCAATACATGATTTTGAAAACCCTCGCATTCAACAGTTACGTCTTTAGATTTTTTTTTTAATCTGTACGGCATTTTAACAATAACTTTTAATCTTTTGTATATGATAAATAGCCATATTCTTAGCAGCCAATAATGGATTGGTATAGAACACACTTTTAAGAAGTCAGCTGTCAAAATGATTAGTCTATGAGATAAACCATATGATGCAAGCTATCTGATAAGGTTTGCATACACAGACCTTGACAGAGGCCTTTCAGATTACAATACAAGATTAAGATAAGCTAATCAACCATGAACATTCATCATTAAGTTTTTTGATTTAATACTCAACAACTAATAGTTAATTAAAAAAAGCAAGAAACAGACTGATGGGATGATTATCCTCATTCTTCACATAAGCTTACTGTAATAATGTAAATAAATGTAAATAATATAATCGTAAATACGTCCTAAATACAAACAGTCGTAACCAAAAAGTTTGTCACTCGTTTATTAGTGGTGGTGTATCATTCAACATCAGGCCCATCTTGCTTGTTTCCTATATTCTTCCATAAAAAAGTGCGGGAGGACAAAGATGTAATATTTCTAATATTCTTAATAAATTTGTCTATAAACTTGTTACAGGTAAAATAGTTGAAAAGAAAGTGTGCTCGAGTACTGAGTCGGCGAACGGGCCGGGCAGGGTGCTGCTGAGCGCGGCGGTCAGCAAGCCGGCGCACGCCGATGTTCAGGTATCCTCGCCCAGATTACTCAATAAGGTAAACTTTTAGTTCCCTCTCCTATTCTCTACTAGCTTCACTGGGGATCATCATTAATGTAGATATACCGAAATTTGGTCAGAACAAAATGACATTGCAATTAAGTTTTCTAAATAAATCGCGAAAACGCTTTGTTTATCTAACAGTATATATGTTACATACTATTTTCTGTCACTAAAGATCATAAAATTAATTGAACAAGAAGTTAGTCAAACTTTGCAGTCTCTTATACACTTCTTGGACAGCTCTTATGTGAAATGCTTTCATACTATTGATATTAAAGTGAGTCTTCTTCGCATGGGGCGATTTCACCGTTTGCATTCGAAAACAGGTTTAACAAAACGAAGTTTGCGCAGATTCCATGTTATACTACAGTTTGTGAACATCAAAACTGTCTCATATCTAGCTGTCAAATTGAAAACGCGTTTACAGAGCTGAATGCAAAGATCCGCTGGGAATTTAAACTCAGCATATCTGCATTTAGTTTATGTTGGAGGCTAAGCTCTGTTAAACGCATAATTTAGCTCCAACTAATCACTTTTATTTTCAATTGTGAAATCTCCCCTTAATCTACCTAAAGATAAAAGTTTTAAATTGTTTGGTCATGATAAGTATGTCAATTCTACCCTTTTTTAGCCTCTACCTTAATTCTCAACTCCTAGCTATATACCACAGGACAAAATAATAATGTTCAACACATCTGCTCTTTATACTATTAATATGTGGTATGATAAAAAAATTCAAGCCTCAAGCTATCTATATTGTCATAATAGAAACTTTATAATGTTCACTAATATGAAATCCAATGTAATTTTGTTCTGGTCTTGTTTGGAATTTTGTTATAATCTTAGAATGTATTTTTGGTAAAGTAATGTCTATGGAGCTGGTCTGATTTCTTTGTAGACTTGATTGGTGTTAACTTACTAATCTGTGGTGTAACAGTTAATAATTATTTAAAAAAAATTAAATTTACTGCACAGAAATTTTGGTTGCATGTTATAATTCTTTATTTTACTAAACAAAAAAAAAACTGTTTATTACAGCACATAAACTTTTCTCCACAATATATTTAAGATGGAATTTTTAATATCAAGACATGTAATTAAATTCCTATTTACTTAGGCCTAATGAGGTTTATAAAAAATATAAACAAACATCCGAGGCATGATTCTGCTTCTTTTGACTGTGCATTACTACTACAATTATAGAAGTATTAATACTGTGTGTGCAAAGAAGAAGCAGAAGTATTAATAATACATATGCATGCCTTTGGCTTGGTACTTTTATTTGGTTTTTCTTCAGTTAGTCCACTACTTACTACTTGGACATGTTATTTTTTCGTCTGTCTTTTCTCTTCCATTCCTATACATCTTAAAATATCGATTTTTAACTTGTATACTATGTTGTAACTTTTTATGTGCATCCACAAAACAAGACAAAGCACTTAAAAATAAAAAGTAATTTAAAGGTGTAGACATGATATTAAATTTATAAGAAATCTTTATATATATTTATGTTTGATTTGCCTACCGTGGTAAAAGATACCTATTTTATTTGAATTAAATGATGGATATAATAAATTCACGTTTTTATTTAAACATACTCTTATAAAGTCTACTTCCAGATGACTAATTTACCTTGAACTGTAGTGAGCCTTTGTTTAATTTTTACATTACAAATTATTTTACTCGCACTGTACTAATGTGTTTGGATGGCATTTTGTTGAGATTTCATGGCATGATGTGTTGACATTATCTTGTTTGCCGCTATCCTTGTTATGGTTTTCATCTTTGTTTTTAAATGAGTAAGGAACTCTACAGTTGTGCTCGTGATAATAATTTTAAATGTGAAATAATTATTATTTAAATATGAAAAATTTGTCAATGTCACAGTTGACCACGGATATTGAAATTCTGAGCATCAGATTAAAGAATCTTAACCAAAACATGACATGGTGATATCAAAAATATTACTCTGCATACTAAGCTAGTATAAACTTCAACACGGCATGGGGAATCAACATTGGATGATAGATGGTAGATTGGAAGATACAATTTTACTAATTTTTTTAAAAATATATGTATACAATTATTATATACTTAATCACATTAATAATTATTAATAAATTAAATTCACTATTAGAATTATTTTGTTGACTATACTTTTTAGTAACGACTGACGTCACGCAAGGGTTTTTACCAGCACTGTGCATTTACAATATACTCGCTGTTCGTGCCTGGCGTCGCACAAAGTGAATATTTCACATAATTTGTAAACTTGTGGATAATGTCTATCTTAATAATATTACTAATAGATGAGGTTAACGTGATATATAGTCGAATATTTTTCAATGCCTTTTATCAATTTTAATCAGTTAAAAAACATAGATAAACCATGCTTATTTTGAGAGTTTTTCTATTTGAATGAGTGTTGAATGCATTGTATGTTTTTAAGTAATTTAGTTTTGATGTTTGGTGTTTTTTGCGACAATATATCATCAGTTTCTGTAACTATATATATATATTTACCAGGGTTTGGTTGACTACGATGGCGATTCAGATGAAGA
>JWHW01025195.1:76617-90352 GCA_000931545.1 Papilio glaucus | reverse complement strand
AACCGGCAACAGTTTCAAGGAATATAAAGCCCTTCGTCTCGCTAGCTGTGCACGACAATGAGTGTGCGTCCGAATGAGTGAAATTCCGTAAGAAATCCATTACATACATCCTGTTTGAAGCAGCCTGAGATTTTATGTGTTTTATATCGGAAAATACAGGAATCAAATTACGCTTTAAAGATTGTACTTGAACTCTTCAGTGTTTTTAATTTGAAAGTTTTAAATTAGAAACTTCTTATTTCAATAGTCCAAATTTTATAATTATACAAAAACAGAGCAGGCTGGAGGTTTGAGCTTGTTTCTATTCATACATTAGACATTTTAATGTATATTTTGTTTTGAAAGGTTAAATTGTACTCATGAAATTGTTGCCATAGATATACATTTTATGATTTAGTTACATAAAATCTCAAGCTGGAATAAAATATTATATAGTACTTGTAGACATAAAATGTATGCGATGTTGCGGTGATCTACCTTCTTGTTGTCCCTTTTTGTGTAAATAAGAACTCACTCGGGCTGTCTCAGCTCCCGTGTTTAGTGTACGAGACTTATGTTGTGTTATTTACAAACAGATTGACATGGGAATGTAGAACAAATTTTACTTTTTGATGAGTGAAATGTGGGACATTTTTTTAAACGGTTAGGTTAGTTTTCTGCACGAATGTAATCGCAAAAAGTACAAAACAATTTACGAATGTTTTTGTAATGTTATAAATAATGATGTACCAATGAAATAACACCGTGGATCGGAAATTGATGTAAAAATGTGTACGTATTTGTATCGATATGAAACAAAGTTATTTAATTTGTTGACAGGCACGTGACCAATTTTTTAAAGTATTTAACTCTGCATAGCGCTGTGGTATTGTTACTCAGTAGTGTGTCATTATTTTGGTATATATACTCACAAATTAATTTGGTTATGATTTCTATCTGTTCGTAAATTATAAGTTTTTACGAGAGTTGTTTAATTATATACGTTCTGAGTTGTCTAGTATGACACCAGCATGATTGTGATAGCTGTAGTTTCGGGTCATTCGCATTATTTATTTGCATTCCTATTCCTGTGTTGAGCTTCTGAGAGACTTTTGATACAATGTCTATAAATTTACGAATTATTTTTTAAACTGAATTTTGAATATAGCATATAGGTAAATTTAAATGATAGATACACCGACAAAGTGAGCGTCTGTCTGTCACGTGACAGTCAAAATATTTTAAACATGTACATATAAAACAAGAGAGAAAGTTATCCTTATTGTATGTTTTCAAGTAAGCTGGATTTTTATTCAGGGAATTGAAATAAAAATATTGAATCAATTTGTTTTTTTTTTTTAACTGAATATAATTTATGAAATTTGGAAAGTTCTAAAATGTACTAAATACTGGATAGTGAATTAATTTTGTCATATCAATAGGCAATTATTAAATCTTAACTATTTTAATTGTCGAAAAAAAGGTTTGAAAGAATATTTTTTGGAAAATCTTTTCGGCAAAGGTTGATTTAAATGTAAGCATATATAACTGCAGTATTCAAATTGTGTGATTTTTTTTCATCTCTGAGAAGCTCAAACAATTGTATGGATAGCTTATTATTGTTTTATTTTTATTGTTGCATTTTGATGTGGATCCTTTTCTTATTTCCGAATGATAAATAAAATTTAATGTTATTTATGCAATTACATCTGCAAAAAAATTAATTATATTCATTAATTACACAGGGACCCGCATCTCAATGCCAGGATCATATAGCCGTCATGTATGTCATTCGCGCGTGAGATTTATAAGATATTTTCCGTTCTTTTTCTAACCTATCACAGTAATATCCTATATGTTTTTACTTACGTCCTTTGCTTATTTATCAAGTGCACAAGTAATGTGTATGTGATAAAGTTATCTTACTGGGAACTCCTTTATTTTAAACAGCTAACCTGTAGTTTGTTATCGTACGTAATTTGTAAATAATGCTTTATTACAATATACCTAAACCCCCCCGGGTCTGATATGGAATGAAAAAAATTGTTTTGCATGTACATATATTTAATGCAGAAATAGCTTAGTGTCTAGCATGCGTCGTGCGATTTGATAGTGTTCGATTCCCGCTCATTTGCTGCTTTTTTATATTTGTGCGAATAAAATTATTGCATTATATAAGTTTGAAGAAAGCATACAAACATACTAAACCACTTGTAATTTCATACCCGACTCGATTTTCAGTACATTACAAAAACTGAAAAAATCAATCTAGAATTTTATAAATCAACTTCCAACTTATAAAAATACTTGATCTAAAATAGAGAGAATCAACTTAGCGTGTCCAATTTAACATCTTACACTTGTACATTGAATACAAGTTCCTAGTTCCTAGTTTGTAAACGAAATAAATGGATGGAAGCGTAACTATATTTGAGATAATGGTCAACATATAGGTGATATTTTTTGTTTAAATACGAACAACACTCTGTCAAATTGGCATAGAAATTAAATTCTCGGATTCTGTAACTGTAGTTTTGATTATCAGACTTTCGCTTTGCATATTTATTAAAAGTAAAAAAAACCGACGATAGAATATCCTTGGTACAACTTTAATGCACAAAGCTTGTAAATAGTGTGAATGTTTCAAGCCCAATGCATATGTAACGGGATTATACCCGTACGGGACGGGACGGGAAGGTTTGGAAATATCATTTCATAGAACACAAACAAGTTATACGAATGTTGAAACGTCACGGAGCTGGACTTGAATAATTTTATGCAAGTTCCCCAAAATAATTTTAATGTTTTACAATAACGGCAACACTAGGACGTTACTCCGAGTCACTGTCACGCGTGTGCATTAAATTCCCCGTCAATGTTTACTAAACCACGTCCCAACCGTCGCGTTACTTATACATTGGGCTTTAGCTCTTGAAAGCTAAAACTTGTCAGTGTTTGTGTCCGCAGCTGGGACTTTTGTGATACTGAACGAAGTGACTTTAGGTTAATGCAAATAGTAAAGGTTGTTTTAAGATTTATTATTTATTAATAAAATCATCTTCTATATATTACATATGCTTTTAATTAAAATTAAATATCGTTTTCGAACACGTCGTCTACTACTATCCAGGTCCGATTCCCTATCGAAATGTATGCAGTATGATGAATGTGTTCGAAACTCGCATAGAAATCTAATTGCGTTTAAAAACGTGAAAGCTTTTTATGTATATCTTAAATATGTTGATTTATTTGATATCGCTTTGCCTCAACTACTACGATTTTTTGGGGATTCTAAGATTTAATGATTTTTTTTTAAACATAAGATTTGTGTATTTGGATGGTTCAGTGCATTTCAGTTGATATTATTAAATGCTCTCATTTTATGACCAATTAGTTTCGCTTCGATTTTAATTAAAAGTATTTTGTAATTTACTAGTACGTCACAAACTATTTAGAAAGCTTAATGATATTGATATGTTAATTCATTGATCCTAGAGCAGTTTGGCAGTTAACGTTTATTTAAAGTAAATTAATGTCAGTTTTTTAACTTATTTCGGTATATAGTAGATTTTTTTTTTTGTTAAATTTGGATTTTTTTTTGTTAACTGAAATGAATGTTTTCACCAATTCTATTTTGATTAAACTGTGATAGTTTAGTGTGTTTCAACCTCTCGCGTCAGTTAATACCACCATTTCAAATCCGAAATCTTCATGTTAATCAAGTACATATTAAAGTAGGCACAGGTTCATCCCCCCCACGCACCACTGTTTTCAGGTTTAACAATTATTTCCAAAAAGTTTGTTTCATTAGTTGATGTGGCAAGTGGATTAGTACTGTTTTCTTATTTTTGCTTATATTGACTCCTCTTCCCCTTCCCATCCATTTATAATGATGGAAAGGGAGGGAGGATTTGACCGGGGTTAAAGAGGGAAAAGAAATATATCGTTTTTTTCTGTTTGTCTCCTCTGTCCATTTAAAGGTAGGCAACGCGTTTGCAACTCATTAGCTTGTTGCAGATGCAGGTGGCGGTTGCATAAAGTCGGTTGGACTGTTTATTCGTTTGCTATTGAAAAAAAAATATTGTCTACATAGTCATTCGTTAGTTATTGTTCTTACAATGTACATGCCTCATCTTTCCTTACGTACTAACGACGGTTATTTTTATTGCGATGTTGTCTAATAAATTACGAAAGCGTTGGGATTATTTTACTCGGTTTATTGCACTTTGATCACCTGAAATTTAAATCACTGAGTCACGTGACCTGGGTGAACCAAGTGGAGTTGTCATATTTATTATGTGAAAAAAATCCCATCATCTGAGCGCAAAAGGTTGCCTCTTATTTTAAAGTTGTGAATTTATGTCTGCATTACCCAGGTTTATAATAAAATTACATAGGTGATATGACCCAGGTAATAAAGTGGAATAAACCGTCGTATATCATTTCGGTATTGCTAAAAAATCTAAAACATAGACGTGTTTTCTTTACAAACTATCTTAATTAATTTATTTTTTTGAGTAAATACCGTGTTTCTGTGATCTTGTGTTTTGAAAACTGTTGTAAATGTTGCATTGATTGATTGCCGATCACGTTCCAAAACCTAACCGTTGCGCGCCTGTAGGAGCCAAGTTTGTGTCTGACCTATGAATAACATATCAATTTTATACATCTGACAAAATTATTTATTGATCTCTCATATTTTAGAACTATAACATTTCAAGTAGAAATAAAATTTGCAACATCATTTTTGTTTTCTTTCAGAATAATTGAATGTTGCCGTTTTTAATTTTACATGATTCATTTCATAGTGATGTCACATTTATATCTTATAAACAAGGGTGAAGATCTTTGAATAAGGTTTAACAATGTGTGTGTCATACCGCGATAATGATTCCCGGATTTATGTATAACTATGTATCTGGTCCACGTTGGATTCGTATCCAGGTCTATCAGATTCTTACGTAGAAACACGTGCTATAAGATTATGCCCGGTAATTGTCGATAGATTTACTCCTTGTATCTCCCTAATTACCGCGGTGAAAACATTTTATACGATGTATCTTTATAATGATCGGTGTCTTGTCGGCCTCATGCAATGAGTGGACTCCTGCATCATTGACCAGATCGTCGGTTCATCTTGTGAGAGGCCGAATGACGCTGCGTCGATCTTGATTTCTGAAGCAGGCCAATGTCCCGCAATGGGCTTTTGGTTGATACAAAAAAAACACACGATTCTAATTTATCAAAAACGATGTGCGATATTTGTTTAACTTATTTATTTTCTGTGACGTTGTTTATCTTTAAATAGAAATCTGTGTAAAATCGATGACGCAACTGGTGCACAGTTAATGCGAGGCATTTATTACATACGTGGAATTAATTTGTCAGAAATATTGTAAATATATAATGTTTTATGTGTAATAACTTTATTTTGAGGTCTGCAAATATCCACGTGTATAATAATGGCATACAATAGCTGTCAATTAGATTTTTAACAAGTCTTATATTCCTTGAAATAGTTCCCCCCACTAATACGTTCTAGATAAAAGTAGAGTGTAACGATGACTATTTTTTATCTGTCTATGTGGGATGACCATCATAAACTAATTTATACACAGATTAAAATTAAAAAATAGATTTACCTATTGGCAAGTTGTGTAAAATAAATAAGCTTACTATAATGCTATTATTATTGTCACTAGTTAAGTAAGCAATATAAATATAAGGTAAAACGAAACGTTTGTATTTTTATTTTACAACACCATAGATTATATTTGAATAAAGAGATGCTTTATTTGTTAATGAATCATCAAAAATAACGAAAGTATAAATATAATATAATATTATTATATATTAATAAATTGCATGTGGTGGTGTATATTAGATTTGTTTATAAACAAAATTATTGTTAGTTTATTAATAAAAAATATAAATACACGAAGTGAAAGAATAATTTATGGAAAATCACAAAACATTAAATGACAAATGAAGGAATACGATACACTGTTCCTTAAAGAAATAAAAATAATTAGTTGTGGGTATCAACAACTTCTGCTTTCAACTTTGAGGCCAGTGCCCTTCGGAGTTGCATAGCGTCGGGCGGCGGGTGCGGCGTGGTGCCCTTGAGAGCCGCTTGCGCCATTCGAGCTGATCGAGGCCTCTGGGAAGCCTTGCTGTAGCTTTCACCTGCTGTAAATTGAGGCGATACGATTAGATCTTTAATATGGAGCAGGCGCCAAAACAATGTGGTTCATCTGATGTTAAAAATACATTTTCTGTTACAAAATGAGTGTTCATTGTAGTAGTGTTAGTGTAAAAGTCAACTTTTACTAGTACTAACTGAAAAGGAATGTACATAGGCGAGTGGATGGACGGTTGTGATTTGAAGAAGGATTGATTCCTCCTGAGGGTAGGTAAACACGTAAAAGCACACATTTTATTTAGCTTTTATTGGAGCAAAGCTGTGTAATCCTGGCAAAAATAATAGAATTATATTTAGCAGGTTAAGTGGCTTATGGCTTTATGCCCTTTAAGCTTCATACTCCTGCCATTTCTTATACGGCTTACTAAGTACGAGACTGACGGTATAGTACTAAAGTTACAATAGTATCGACGACTAAAATAAACGTTAACGTAAAATTTAATAAAATGATCGTTTTATGAAAAAAGTGTACCTCCCCCCAATTCTGAAGCAGTTTCAGCGGCATCGAGTTGTTTTTCGCGGACTTGTTTCTTTAGCGCCAACAGTTTGTCTCTCTGTTGTTTGAGATATTCCTGTCGGGCTCGTACTTCCTCCTCGCTGACCTGTAATTGTGTCCTATGAATGAGAAATATTTAATCCTATTTTCTTTGACGCAATTATACGTTCAACTGTAAGTCTCATAGAAGTTTTTGTTAACCAAAGTGCAGACGATATTCAAATAAAATGAAACTAACTTCTACTTTTTGAAAAGGAATTATCGGTTCGGTGCGCTTTAATTTTGAAATATGATCGCGATCCTTTTGATCCCCGCCTTTCGTTTCTATCTTTTCAATTTTCTCTTCTTTCTTTTCGAATGTTTGCAATTTAGTGATGAGATTCTGTTTCTCCACCACGACATCTTCTGGCGGCACAGCGACCGTGTCATCCGAACTTTCGAATTCGCTCAGCTGGAGCCTGAAATATTAAATATTTAATTTCGGTATATTTTCATGGCCTCCTAATGTAGCCATGTGGATATTATTTTAGGACAAACGTACTGACCTAGCTGTACTTAAAGGAAAGATAACATTATGTTATTTGCATATTTTACATAAATTGTTAAGGGCCGACGAAGTTTGTTACGAATATATTTAACGTGATATAATTATGCTAAAATAAGGAAATGGTTTTCAGAAGTTTCCGCCCTTATTATAATAATCTTACTAAATATATGTAATAAGAAATTATAAAAGCAGTGAATTGCAATCTGGTTGGTACGGTTACAACACAAATCGTTTCCTCCTTGCTTGCTTTTCAAATTTGGTGATCCTACATCTCTAGGTTAATGGTAACACAACACCCCATGTCATTGGAATTGGTGTCGAAAAATGTTTAAGGTTTCTTATTCCTTCATATATAGTATTATATTTCTCCATAGTTCAATGTATTTTTCGATGTGAGAAGGACAAGTGATTACTAGGATTCCATACACGATGGTTCGTTGAAATTACGATGGAAATAGTAATGTTAAAATTTAACTCGTGCCGAGTTTTTTTGTAAACGAAAGGACCCTACTAGATGAGGGCGGCAGGGGAACGATCTTTGTGGCGAGCAATGGGGGACGCCTTCGTTCGGCAGTGGACGAATATCGGCTTGGATGACGACTATGTTGAAAGTCGTAGGGGGTTCGCTTAAATAACACGTTTACACATAAAATAAGAATTGCGAATAAATTTCGGGGCCCACATTTTTATGATCACGTGACCGAAGACTTATAATGTGTAATTGTACCTACTTACTTTTTTATTTCCGTCATTACGTCATCATTATCTTGCCAGCCATCCTCTTCTTCACTTCGTGGCGTATCCAATTCGTCAGAATCAGAGGAAAACAGACTCGGCATCGCTCCATAACGCCGTTCGATCAGCTCCAATGCCTAAGTAAATCGCCATGGTTATGAAGTATATAATTTTATTTTTCAAGTTTCCAGCATTAACTGGGAACTTGAAAAATAAAAACAGGTTGTTTGTATAATCTTTATGGGAAGCACTAATATAATGGCAATCGCAATTATAAGGAATTCATAACGTTCAGCTCTAGGAATATATTATCTTGAGGAACATGATTAAAAAATTTACAAGAGACATCACTGTGTATTTGCAATTTTATATAGCTAACCTGTAACTGCAGCTCTACATTCTTATGAGTCATCATTTTAACGAACATATCGTAGTCGTTGGCGGCCCAGATTTGTTCAAACAGTCGTTTGTGGAAATATGCAGGGAGTTCTGCCAGATCGTGAGCCGATATACGACATGCAGTTTCGAACTGGTCAGCAGTGATACCTATGTCGTCCATAAATGATCCCAGCATAACGTCCACCTGTAAAATATCATCATTGTTAGAAACATAAATTTATACATATTTTGATATTTAATAATTCAGGTCTGATCAAAACACATAAGTAACAAAATGGTACGGGAACCGAAGTGTGGATTTCTGTACATCCTCGAGCGCGTCTGATTTACATATCGGTGGTATCTTGGACCCTGTTAAGTACCCCACACTACACCACAAATCAGTCGTCTACGTAGAGCCGCGCGCTCAAGGTAACCCGTAAGGCGTGTAAAAAAAAATTGAGCATCGAACATACTCAAGGGCGTCAATTAAGACTGAGTGTGCATTTCAATAATCTGAGTGCGGGACTACGAACTTGTTAAATATTGAACTTGTTTATTTTAATTTTAAAGGAATAGTTCAAGGATAACGATTAGGATACGATAAGATAATCTGACGATTTCAACAAGCTGAAGTAACAAAAATCGAAAATCGAAATGTAGAAGGGGGAGGCCCTTCCCACCCCGCTTAAAGTAAAAATGACCTTTTTTCTTTTTGACCATCTTATCAAAATCCAAATGGTCATGGGGACCATTTGGATTGGACTTTCGAGGATATACAAGTTTAGCATCGTCGGCTCCCGTGCCTAAAGTAAAAATATTTACCAAGTTACGATATTCGTCATGGATTTTTTTATATTCAGGCCTGTCGATCACTTCTCCCGAGTCAGTTGGTTCAAATGCTAAAAACAGTCAAGTAAATTAAATTTTCTTTTAAATGCCCTTTCTATACTTCCCCATATTAGTGACATGCTAAAGGAGGGCGATATAAGAAGTACCCGTAATCGACGAGCATGTATGGATGTAGAAGAAGCAAGAGAGGCGTGCCCAGATCGCGCCAAATGGAAATTTATAATCCCTGCCTACCCCTCTGGGTTACGGGCGTGAGCGTATTTTTTCTTTATTCAGTAAAACCATCGGATTTTGGATGATAGAAGTCACCGTATTGCCATACATTGATTTCGTTGTAAACATTTTTTGTTCTATGTAAATATAATACAAAAAATAGATACTCATGGAATACCCATAACTAACTACCTATTAGGACCCCTGCCTCGACCGATCATTAGTCGGGCGCATAGTCACCAAGTTAGCTCTGTTGTAAAATATATACATGTATATATCTACTTACGCAAAGACTTTTCTTCTATAAATGTTTGCAATGGTACATTCCACACAGGTCCATGAAGAAAGCCCACTAATGAGTCAAATACCCACGCATTATTATCTGGATCATTCATGTTAAAATACTTTGATGTCTATACTGAGCGGTAGCAAGCGACGGCGCTGAAACAAATTAACAACTTGGTAAATCACGGCATCAATAGACTAAGATTTCTTGACGTAGTTTTAGTCATATTTGTATTATTGTTGCTATGGTAACAGTTTTTTCTCATTGACCATGACCTCAAAGAATGTGCACTTACCTATATACAACAATTCTAAATATATACAGTACAACAGAGAAGGTATGTACGTTGCGAATCGGTGCTTCCAATTAATAAGTAGCAATGATGGGACAATACAAATGAATAATATTATATTAACTGCTAAATACAAAAATGTTTTGTTTTTACAAATCCACAAACAACATACTCAATCCATGTTCTTCAAAATAAGTTTCAAGATTGTCTCATCTTCGAATACCTCATTTGGCTTATGCCTTTTTATGCGGGAGACAATAAAAAAAGTAACTGCTTGACTGTCATCGGAGGTCGCTGTCAAAGTCAAACTCGGATCAAATGGATATACATTCAAAATAAAAAAGAGAAGGCTGTAGGGCTTAGTTCCCTTGCCTGCTCTCTCGAGCGAATAAAAACAAGACTCGAATCAATAGAATAATATTATTGTCAAAGCATTTTGATTGTATTGTTTTTTCAAAGATAAACCCAAAATGGTAGAAATAAAAAAGGTTCTCGACCACGAAAACGTCAATGGAGTCAACTTATCCCTTAAAATTGAAACTCGTAAAAATTCACCAAATTCAATGAATTTCACAATCTCATTCAAAAACAAAGAACAAAAGTCGCATTGGCCCAAACTGTCTCTCATTTTAGCTATATTTTTTAATATTTTAGCTTTGATGTACATACGAATAAATTTCACAACTATATTAGTCATAATAATAATTTTATCCTTTTTGGTATTCTTTTGGATAACACATAGTGTTCAGTCAGGTTTGTTGTTAAAATCTAAGTTATTATTAGATCCACCAACTTCATACTTAACTAGAGAATATACAAAAGATTAAAAACTTGTCAGAAGAGATCACACCTGTCTCTTACTGTAATGGTAATGACAACTTCATTGGTATCTTGAATTTTATTTAAGTTTATTGGTAGCAATGATCACGTTGCTTGTTATTAAAAAAGATGGAACTTACTGAGTATTATATTTTGTAGATACTAAAATAAAAATCATTAATGGAAATCATAATCTCAGAAACTTAAAAAAATGGCAAATTACCTTATTCTATTATCTCTTCTGCCTTTATGCGGGCTCTTCCTGCATCTTACAAAGTTTTTGTGAAAATAAATGGCCATTAGATCTTAATGTTAAGTATGAATGTGGAGTGAATCTGTTATTAAATGATTTTGAGAATTAACATTCAGCAGCAGTAGGGATTGACTTAAATTGATTGTGATTGCAATGCCCTGATAGGAATAATTTTTTTGCCAAACCGCTGAATTAATTTAAGTTGAAGTTGTTTATACTACACATTTTGTCAGTATGTTTTTGTTGTTTCAGAGTCAATCCTAGTTATTCCAACAGTAGGAATACAGAATTCAATTAAATATGTATTTGGTCAGGAAAATGTTTTTGTGCCTTGGGCTAACATTGATGATATTGTTATTAATGAAGTCATTAAATTGGTAAGAACATATCAATACATAACAATAGGATACATACAGTCTTTAAAGTATAAATTACTCTTTACTGATTATAGTTTTTGCCCTACTGGGCATTTTAATGTTAACGACTTGTCAATGTACTCATTCTCACAGCTCAAATCAGATTTTCTCCTGACACTGAGTTTGCTGAATTCAAAAACATTCTTGCATCAGAATATTAATCTTTTTGGTAAGAGGTGGAGGAGGTAATCCTACTCCCTTTACTATGATGTGGTCACTAAGTAACAATTTTTTATTAGAAAAGTTTTGTTTTGTCTTGTTAATAATTGGGATAATTATACTACTGACTATGTAAAAATAAACACTTTCTGTTTATACACATTGTCTAATATTAAATTATTGATAAAAATGATCAAATATTTTTTTTTTCGTTTAATTAACATTTTTAATTTCAGAATCGTGTTCTATATTATCTTACACTTCTAGTCAAGAGTGGTTCAACCCAGTTGAGTCAAGATTCTGATGGGATTAAGTTAATACCATTATTTAAGGTAACATTTGTTTGAATTGCTTAAATTTAAATTTAGTAACAGTATGAACTATAAAATAAATAAATATGCGCTCACGCCAGTCACCCAGGGGGGTAGGCAGAGACTATGGATTTACAGTATTGTACTATTTGAAAACTAATCATTTATTTTAAATTATAAGCATTTAATATGCTTAAGTTTCACTAATGTTACATTTACTGTTTTACTCTAAATAAAACACCAAATGTTATTGATGTTGATGGAACATCTTTCCTCTTACTCTTACTGCAATCTGTGGCAGTGATTTTGTGTAAAGGGATGATAAGTATGTAACAGGAAAGGCATTAGGTGACCAATGTGTGCATGGGGTATAGTTGGCCGTTATGTAACTACTGCTCAAGGCTAAGGCTTGTTCGTTTTTTTTAAGTAAAAGCAGTCAATGTTACATCAAGCCTGTTTGGGAGACCTGTTATGAATAACCACGGTGTTGCACACACTCCTGCTATTGACTCAAATGTTTTAAGGATTAATGATAATAGGGATCTCTAAGAGAATATGATTCATATGTAAGCTACACAATATTGAAGTGTGCCTTCACATTTTTCAGTACACGAAGCCACGACTAGTGATGCTTGAAATAATATATTCGGAGTTGCAAACATTGCTGATGGGAGCACAACAGGAAAGTCTCCAAAGTGGCTCTGGAGATGTGAAATGATAAAAGTGTTAGTTATTATACAAATGTTAATTTGCAGTGGTATTATGTAAGAATAAGAAAAAGTAATAATTTTTTTATGGTTGTTGTTTGAGGATTGTAGATATAAAAAAGGAGAGTGTGTAAAAAAGTGGATACATGTGTTGAGATTTTAAATCCATATCGAACAATCTTTTAAATTCTACTTTATACAACCTGTAATAAACAAACATTTTCAGAAGGTAATCTGTACTATATTATTTAATGGAAAGGTTTAAGAGCATATTAGGGCTCTGGCACCTCACTCATCAGTCGAGAGTCGAGACGCAGAATATTTCTACTTCACTCCAGTTTTCTGTGAGTTTTTTTCCTGTATTTTACCGGCCGAGCCGGCCCATTCGCGCAACACATGTTGTTTGTGGCTCTACCACTGTTTTAATTAAAAAATAATGTAATAAAACGAAGAGCATATTTATTTGAAGCAGCTGATCTCAGGCACTAGCAATCTGATTTTAAAAACATCTTGCATATATTATAATTATTATTAAGAAAGGCTATTCAACATCACTCTACGACCCCTAAACAAATAGAACGTTAATTTCGTTTTCGTCGTCGTTAAATTCGTCGATGTAGCCAATTTTGGCGGCGAATGAACGTAAGCACTTTAGACATGTGAGGATACCATTTTCATAGTTTTAATTTATAATAATTGGTGGTCTGCTTTTAATTTGATCCCTTTTAGTATCTTTAATGAACATCTTCGCGAGGACATTTATGCGTTGCCCTATCTACATCAGGTTGTGGTGAAAATCAGCATACCGCAAGGAAATATAACTATAGACATTGTTCACCATGACTTACTCTAAATCTTTACAAGTAGGGTATATGATTTCGTATTAAGTAGGGTTAAGATTTTTTTTAAAGAATACTGTTAAAATCAAAATACGAACTTTTAAGTGGTACTAAATCAAGTAAAAGGTACGATCGCAAAGGCATGAATCTGTTGAGACCTCCAGATGGAGCAAAAAAAACCAAAAGTGAAGTCAATTCAAGTCTCCATTTGGCGACTTCGTACAATCCAGCTGTCATTTTGTAATTTAAAA
>JWHW01025195.1:43278-71339 GCA_000931545.1 Papilio glaucus | reverse complement strand
TTACAATTGTCTAAAAATGACACGTTAAATTGTTTACGATTCGATTAGTTCACAATTTGCCGACAGTGACATAGTATAGTCTGATTATAAACTTACGAAGTTCACAATTAGTCGGTGACATAAGCAATATATATTGTATAGTTCTATTTAAAACTACAATTACTGTGCTAGCCGTACCTACCTGGCCGTGACACATTACCCGGCCGACGATATTGGATCCGCTGCATGCGAGTGGCTCCGTTGAAGAGATCCTTTATTAAATTTCAAATAGCATCCGCTGTGCAGCCGCCAGCCATTACTAATGAAAATTCTCATATATCTGACGTAAACATTATTCCCGTGACGTACATATATACATATGTATCTATGTATATTTGAAATCTTTCGGCCTCCGCGGCGGTTTAATAATACAAGACGTGAATGATATTTATTTACTTTATGGCGTTGTATATGATTTTCTTATGCAATTTTTAAGAAAGTTTAAAAATAGTACGAAATAAGCACGCAAGAACAAGTAACAGAGGGAAGTGATGAATCTCTACTGGGCACAGTCCACCTATCCTTCGCTTCTTCCTCATCCACACATTTACATGGCGTGCGAAATCTATATATCAAATTTAAAGTTTTTTTCCGTCTGTTTGTAACGTTGTCTAATCATATCATTTTACGATCTGAAGTTGAAGCGCTCAGTTCAAGTGTTTCACGCGTACGTGTCCTGATGATTATTATTTTTAGATAAATCGCCAAAAAAATACACCTTTGCTAAGGCAGATCTTCGACTAAATTAAATATCTTTGTTGTCTTCCAAGCAAAAGTTTATATTAGGTTTTCTTTTATTACCTAACTTATTTTCCGTTAAACCTCGCCCGGCCAATCTCCTTCACAGATATAGATGTTGGGAAACTGCACGTAAACTAGTTCTGTTCTTAAATTAATTTGAGTTGAAAATGAAAATGTTACATCTTATGGCTCTATTATTCTAACCCATTCTCCTAAAAACGATAAGTCAACATGTGACGAGAAAATATCAATAGTCGTTGTATGTGTGTGTATAAAGACAGCGGAAAGAATTGAAAACTCAAAAAAGGTGAACAATAGTTGAAAAATAAATAAAAAATCAACAAAATTAACACCTTGCGTCTTAACAATAAAATTCAAAATTAAAGACAAGAAAAATGAACAAAAAAAAGTTCGTTGGAACTGTTCCAAATTCAAAGTAGCATGTTGCTAACGCATGTTGTTCACGCGAACCTATAAGATTTTCCCATACCAAATATCGTCTAACGCGGCTGAACAAACTTTTTTTTGTATGTTACCTGTGACGAAATGACAGTAACCACATCATTACTAATAACCTATCCAACAATTCATACAAATTAATTGCGTTTATGAGGTTAACACATAAATGAATTCTAAGGCGGAACTAAGTTTGTCGGTTCAGCTTGTATACACGTATGTATACATTTGTTTTCGTGTTTGTTGACAGTGGTTTTGGGAGCTCATTTAGCCTTTTGTTGCGCCAAAAATTCTACCGTGTCGTGTAACTTCAGTTTTCTTTGTTGCGCCAAGTCAAAGTTTATATTAGGTTTATTTTTATTACGCGTAAAAACTTTTGCAGAAATATTCGCGAAGTCAGTTACAGACCGAAGTTACGAAAACTGCGTAATCAGCTGAAACTGCATACAATTTTTTTTTACATAAGTTTTTTAATATTTAATGTTTAAAGAAACCTTGTATGTGTATGTGCATGTAGTTGTGTACCTTTAAGGTATCATATTTTGATATATTATTATAATTTTATTCGTATTTCATCGAACCTATCGAAAGCGATCAATTAAAAGACCATTAAGGGAAATAACCAGGGGCATAGCATTATAAACATTAAAATAGCTAAATTTACCGTCTAAATTCGCTTGATTGATTGTGTTGCCTTGTAGCAAACAATCTATATGGTAATAGGGGACGGCAGCCCGATCTTTTTTAAAGGCCGCATCCTTATTATGTAAATCCTGGAGTACGGGTGAGTTGCCTAATCCGTAATCGGACGATGTCGATATTGTTCAGATTGTTCCACCTTTATTGGTGGATAGGAATATCGATTTTTCGACTTACCGCTTGTAAGGCGATTTATTTAAGCGGTAAGGCAAGAATAATTCGACATCGCAAGGAGCGAGGGCGCAAGCTATTTTAGTAAGCTTGGAAAATGTTTAGGTAGCTGAGATGGGAATGCCTGTGAATGTTTATAAAAATGTTTTCAGGTAAGATTTTAAATCAAGATTTTAATCATAAATACCATGAAGACAAATGTCTTATTCTTACGATTGCTCCAAATTAGTGATTAGCACAACCTATGAACATGCAAAACTTCAGAGGTAAATGAATTTTAGGAAAAATTACCTTATTTTCTTAACTATTGAATAGACGCAAATGGATATACCGACTACGGTAATTTGTAAGTGTGTATGGGCGAACCGTCTCGTCTCGTACAGTTAATACATTTTTAATTAATACTATTGATTGCATTACTTTTGCAGTTTCAACAATATTCATTACATATTCGTAAATTACGTGCACCAAGGGGTTGTTTTAATAGGAAAATCTTATCCCTATACCTATTCCGTTTAATGGGATAAAAACAATCTTTGTATTAAGTAGGGCCTACATTAATTATATCAGCGGCAATCAATTTACCTTTCAAAAGGTTCATTCGTTCGGGGTGACTGAGCGTATTAAGACGTTGGGTCGATCGCCGACAAATTATAACGTTCGCCCGCTGATCAACTAATTTAAATAAACCTATCGTCAAATGTGCGAAATTTCGACGCTTTTATGTTATACATTTTGTTTGCTCAGGAACCCCAGTGTACGCACAATTAACACTTACATATTTATGAACATTGAAACTACAATATTTAAACAAAAAATCCCAATAGAACATCAAATGCAGTAATTCAGGCAAAATATTCAATTGCATAAACTTAAAATTTTATTTTAAAACTATAAACGTTTCGGTAAAAATAATTAACATCAATTTAGTAAAATAAGATCTAAAAGGTAAGTTAAAGAAATACACCTTGGATAAGATGAAATGATTATAGGAAAACACAAAACCTAATATCCTAAAAAATCTATTATAATGTTAATAAATATTGTAACTTAAGTATATCTTATTGTATATGAAACACAAGCCGAGTCGTGCAATTTAATGTAACCGACGCCTTCTAGCCTTAACTGAACCCTATTTAAAAAGATTGATCATATAGACTTGAGGTCAACTTACATTGGAAAGTCTAAACTTTCATTACTTTACCCTTTAGGAGATGAATTTAGTATAATCCTTTGCCAGTGCTCGCCTACACCTGTGTGCAAAAACTTAACCTCTCTCTCTAGACCCAGATCAGTCAGTCAGTTTCTTCTTTTATTATATATACATGTACATTGCAATTTTTTAATAAATCTTATTTACGAATATGATGATCATATTATATTCAAGTTAAATTCGAAGAAGATTTCCCGTTATTTTGTTTCTGTATTGAAGTTTATTTCCGCGACGGCGTTACAAAGGAAAATCATTACGGGGGCTAAGCCGTCTCGTTACAATCAGAAATAAAGACACGTTAGGAAAGTTCAGCGCCGTTTCGAACTTCTGTCCCCCGGGTTACTTCTTTGACAGTTCGCTTGAAGTTAGAACCTTATAAATAGTGTTCCCGAAGGAAAGAATTTTCAACATTACAGAGTGTTTTTCGCTATCGTAAATGGTCCTCATGGAGCAAATTGGAACAGGTCAAAAGTAGGCGCATCATAATTGTTTTTTATTGTGCCCTGTTCCCTTTGGATATCTAAAGGATACATGATATTTGATTTTATATCGTAAAAGGTGCGATTTCTTTTAGCCGTTTCGAATAAGTTAGGGTACAAAGGTAAGCCTTTGAGAATTCCTCGTTTAAATTAAAATGTTTTTCTTGTAGTGAAAATAATTTTGAAATGTAGTTACGTCACCAACCGACTATGAACTTCTTCAGTTTATAATCGGACTATACACATTATAAACTGTATGCTAATTGTAAACTGAACGAATTTAGAACATTTAAGTTATGATCCCTAAACCTAGACTTTGCAAAGATGCATTTTTATTTTTTTTTGCTATTATTTGAAATAAATTGTTAGTGTTAATATTGAAAAGGTAACGAGTAAAAATGTTACTAAACTATTAATCCAATGGACCCAGTTTTAAAATATATGAACGGGAAATTGTTAACAAATATTAATAGAATATTTTTTTAAGAGAGAGCGGCAGAGAGGAGCCAGGCTGCGCGTCGCCTCCCGGGGGAAATCACTACCTTCAGTAATTATGTGTTTTGTCTCTTCGCTGGCATTTTTTTTGATTTTCTGCCACTAGTCAACAATGAAATTCTCTTGAGAGGGGCGGTATTTCGAAACTTTTTTTAATTTGTGATGAGCGAAAGTATTTTAATTATTAGTACTCTTGACACAAATATTTTAAATAATAATTTATGTAGGTCAGAGATGAATATTTATGGTAATATAAAAAGTTACATATTGGATTTAGTAGTCAAACAATATTTGTTTATTCCATAAAGTTGAAAAAAAGAAATACAAGTCCCATGTACCTACTAGTTGTGTAATATAACCGACGAGCATGGACATTGGAATGAGTAAAAAAAAAAACTGTAGGTTACAAATATTTAACAATTATTTATTTCTGATCAAATACAATAAAAATGACTTCAATTTTCTTAACACTTCCAAAAAACTTCACAATATTATATTAATTACGTAATAAAAGATAAAACTTTAAACAATTCTATTGAAGACGTGATTTGGGTTTTAACGTGGACCTGCGCGTTGGATTGAATTCAAGTTCTCGTTTTTTATTTTGATCAGCGCGAACACCGGTACCGACTTGTACTTTGTCATCGTATTTGAAACAAATGCTGCCGGAACCCATTCTGTTTGACGCCGACGCTATTATAGAAGCAACGGTATATGCGGGGTGAGGTAAATCCGGGATCTGCGATATGTAGTACTTGCGTAGCTTCTGTTTTTCATCTTCCTCATGTTCATCACTGATATCAGTTAAGACAGTGTCTTTTTCTATAACAGTAGAAGCTGATTCAAATGTCAATTGTGAATTATCTGTGAACTGTTCAGAATTGTTTTCAAATGATATTTCTCGCCGATAATATGACAGTCTGAGATGGGATAAGTCTTCAATAAATGAACCCTCGGCGCACTCGTTCGTAAAATCGATGTTCGAGTTGTCTTCTAATGTCTCATTATTTTGGAAACTCATTTTGCGCTTAATTTTATAACGTATAAATGATTTAACTCACTGGTTTGCTCGCGACTTCTTTCCCCAGAACTAAACGTTTACCCTCTATTTATTTTTTATTTTTTAATATTGTTTACCCGCGTTTAAGAAACTATGCACAGACTAAAAATATAGTATAATAACATAATACCTTTGGCATAAAAAGAAATGATTATTATTTTGTTAATATTAAAGAAATGTTACGAAAATACTTTCTTTTTTTTATTCGAATAGTTTTAAGATTATTCGATGGTAGATTTTTAAAAAGTTTTATTTAGTTTGCTGATTTTATTTCTTTGTCTGATCATTGATGAGGAGATTGGTGTATTGACTGATACCAGTCAGTGGTGGTAGTGTTTAGTACATTATCCATATAATTTTTATCTTTTTTCAATAAAACCGTTTAACCTATTTTTTACTTTTTTATATGTAGTTAAAATGTCTACAGTACATTTATTACACAAAAAACAAGGCATACAGATGAAAGAAATAAATATCCTCAATATCGACAGAAATCTGAATCTACTACTAAATTTCCTACCTCACACAACCGCGTTGTGGAATGTCTTTCAAGAAGCGAGCGTATTCCTTCCTTTAATATCTAAATATTGTTCCCCTGGTGTTGCGGATGTTCATGGGCTTCGGTGATAACTGTTATAATGGGCGAAGCGTTGCTCGTTTGCCCCCTTATTATATAAAACCGGTTCCTAATGATTCATTCGCTATACATGATAAAAACTATGTTTTTTTTGGTGAGGGCACAAATATCCTTATTTCCATTATATGAAAAACATATCCTCATAATAAAAATCGTTGCATATATTAGTAAATAGTAATGTTTTTATCTAATAAATGAAAAGAACCCAATTCAAAACTTGATTATATGCTACTCTCATGGGATGGCGTCTAAAGAACATGTAACAATTCTTATCGTTTTTGGTAAATTTATCTTGTTCGAAATATGATTATATATTCATCTGATATCAAAAAATCATCGCAAATATTCGATCTGTCACCAACAAGATTAAATTTTCCAAGGCACCGAGCTATTCACATGACGAGATTATGTTATCTGGACATACAAGATATAGTGTACTATAAAAACTACATGTTGTTCCTTCTTTCCACCATTCAGATCAGCTACACCGGGCATCATGAAGGTGGCTATAGTATTTCTCGCTGTGTTGTCTCTAAGTCTCTCGGCTCCTCAGCCGAGGAAGATTTTTCACGAGCATGCTGAGGACTTCCTGGACCTCATCAGGGAGGAAGCCGGCGACGAAATGATGCAACTAGTCGAACACTACATCGAATTCGAAGAGTTCACCAAGTCTCTTGACTACATGGCCACCTCCACTTTCAGGGATCTCGTGTACGAAATGGAATCGTTGCCCGAATTTAAGGCAGTGAGTATATAATTAATTCTTACTTAACATACTATCTGGCATTTTAATATCACGTAAGATCTTCTGAGGAAGTCTCAGGTACCAGGTACACACACAGACTCACTATCACAGTTGGTGATTTTCGTTCTTTTAATTATCTCTGGGCCGACCGGCGTGGTTAGTAAGATATTTGCTTTTAACGCCGCAGATCGTGGGTTCGATTCCCAAACAACAAGACAAGCATTTGTGTGCATGAGTGGTTGTCACGGGAGCTCCCTAATACCAGCTTCTGCCATTTGACCGCATACAACGGTGAGCGACTCGAATCGTCGACGGCCGAGCTCTTACCGATCGGCTTGATACTCCGGCCTTGCGGAGGGACGTCGGTCCCCTCTGCATTTTTAATCGTATATTTATATCGATTCCTGCCGCCGAGTTTCATCATCGGACGACACGACAGATCGCCAGGCAACATCCATATGGCAACGTTGATGAATGCCACCCGGATGGCTGGCATTCATCAATATTGCGGTTCTTGCGAAATTCCTAGCACGCACAGACGCGTTGTGCAACAGCCTGTCCTCGGCGGTATTCCAAACTAGTAAGCCTTAGGGTCCAAGAAGCGAGCTTATCTCTTTCTTAAAGGTCGGCAACCATCTGCCTCAGGCGTTGTCTATGGGCATCGTTGATCACTTCGGTGTTCCCGAAACTCGTTTGCCTCCTTCTTTTATAAAACAAAATGTATTACGAAGAAAAGTAGTATCAATTATCTGGGTTCACTATACCATACTACAAGCTCTGCTTAGTTTGGAATGGACTTTGTATGAGTCAAAAGAAATAATTTATCATGAATTTTAAATTTTAGGTGATCGACTTCCTGGAAAAAGACAACATTGACATTATCTACTTCATAGAAAGGTTAAATGATATGATCGGTAAGTACATGTTTTTTTTTAATAATATACAAAGAAAGGTAGAGATCATGTTTGGCGTTTGTGGTGAGAAAAAGTATAAAGCGGACTAAGATGAATTTAGTACATTATGGTCCATTTCAAAAAGCAATGTGGAGAAATAATTATTAGTCTTACATTTATTATTTTTCCTATGCAGATGATATTCAAAACCAGAACAGAGCTCGCCACACCCTCAGTGGAAAGGACATGACCGCCTTCGTCAATGACTGCATCGCAGTTTTCCCTAAGGATAAGCTGACGGCACTCTACGAACAAAAGATAGCGGAAGATGAAGAATTCAGAGTTGCTATGGAAAACCTGGACAGCGAAGAGTGGAACCAAGTTTGGAACGCCCTTTGGGAGAGCGAAACTTTCATTGAGGAGGCCAACACTCTCCTTGAGAATGGAATCGACCTGCAAGTACTCCTTCGCGAGGTGAAGGCTGTGTTCGGACAATTCAAATGAGAAATTTTAAAATTTAATAAGCAATTTAACATGCAAAATAAATACAATTTTACTTATAATTATATTATGTTTTTATTTAGAATACTAGGCAAATATACGAGATAGCAAGAAAAGCGATTTAGATTAGACGAGAGATAGGATTGTATCTTTCAATCAAATTCTGGATAGTAGCACGTTTGAGTACCTTGAGATATGAACTGAAAATCAGTAATGCATAGCACCTAAAAAAAGAGTCACATATCTCAGCTAAATTATTATTTTATCTATCGCTTCAATGCGCAATGTTAATAACAAAATAACGTATAATATAAAAAGGTTGGATATTATAAAACTATTGTAACTTTCAAGGATTATTTGAGATATCGAAATAGAAAACTCAATCAGTACTGCAATTTATTTTGTATAATACAACGTAGACTGTAATCAAACTTTCCTAATCCGCACAAGTTTATTGTGAAAGAGGGTTTGTGTACCAAAGTAGATGTTTTCTTTGCTACGAATGTTGTAAGAAACCCTTTCAAAATGTTATTCTCTTCAACGTTGCATCGTGAGTTCATTAGGTGTATTGTTCCTATTGTTCTTAATTATTGTTTATTGCAGACGTAATGTTGTTTTCTGATATAATTTATCCGATGTTTGTTCTCTCAAACAATCGCTCGGACGAAACGACGCGCGCACATCGCCCCGACAAGTCGTAGATTCATCTTCACAGTTTCTATTTTAAACAATTTCAAGACACGACTGGAAGATGAGGAATGAGCTTGTAGTTTCATTTTTCTTTTATATCGGACTTACTTCTGGAAACACAGTTCCCTCCAGCATTACCAAGGTGAGTTATTAGGATGTAACTTACGATTGAAACAACTCCATTTTGAAATACTTTTCATGTAATCGAAATCAAATATGTAAAATAGATTTAAAACTGCTGTGAAAGAGGTTTAATGCACATCTAAATAATCAATAATTAAAAGTAATATTATTGTAGTTGACAAAGTATAAGTAAGTCATCATAATTTATTCTCCACATGTTATTTTTAACGAAAATTAAAATCTGTAATCAAAAACAAGCATTGGAATATCGAAGAAGAGAAGAGAAGATCAACTGAATCTTCCTTGATTGTAACACGTTTTAATAAAAACTTTTGTAAGTAACGTGATCGCGAATGCAGTGATTTTACGTGACATCTGTGATTTTCATGAAATGAGTTTCTGACATAATGAGGATTTCGAATTTCGTATAAGTCAAATTCGAAGACAATTCTTTTGTCTATTTAGACATAAATCTCATTCAAAACTTTCCACGCTTCTAATTCTTATGTATATTCAATGTTATAAAGAAAAGAAAAGTGATGGTGTTTAAAAAAGAAATGTAGGACAGTAATTTATATAAATGTTGGACCAGGTGGAAGAATTTGTGTTTTTAGGATGTATGTCTAGTAGGCATGTTAGACACATTAAAGATTTTGAATGACTAGTGAATGCGGGAAATATGATGGAAGTATAATAGGAAATATAATGAATGGGGCGATAGGTACAGTTTTGAGGAGTCAGCATGTGTCTATGTAGGCTCGAGGGGCAAAACACAATGCTGTACTAGTCCCCACCTAAATGTATGGAAGTGAGAGCTGGGTTTGGCAGGAAAAGCATGTTAGTAGAGTTAATGCCACTGAGATGCGATCCTTAAGAAGTATTTTAGGCGTGACGTTGAATAAGTAGGATTAAATATAGCGCTATGAGTTGGCTTAAAAGTGGATCATGGTCATTACTAGAATTGAGAAAGGTATGGATGAGTAAAACGGGAGTAACGAAACAAATTTATGTCGCAAAAGTAAGTGGCAGCGTTGGCACGGGACGTCCAAGGAGAACTCATATCGACCAGACCAGACCATACCAGACGCAGACCAGATTAGTGACATACTAAAGAAGAGCGATATAAGGAGTACCCGTAACCGACGAGCTTGTATGCGTAGATGTATGCATGCAGAAGAAGCGAGAGAGGTGTGCCAGGATCGCGCCAAATGGAAATCCGTTATCCCTGCCTACCCCTCTGGGTTACGGGTGTGAGTGCATATTTATATTTATTTATAAAGAAAAGATTTGACTATTTATTTGTTCCGAATAAACTTTCCCATTAGAATGTTTTTCTATCAGGGACTAACCTAAGCTATATTTTTTTTATTTAGATATCCATACATACTACTACTGTGTATTGTGTGCAATAAAACAATTTGATTATTTAAGCAATAACTAATCAGTATTTAACGATTATTCTCGCGTGTCCATTTATTCTTATTTTTAATTGTAATTATATTTTAAGTTAATAGTGTTTAGTTGAGTTAATAGCTCGATAAAAAATAAATAATTAATATAATTTCAAGGCAATTCAATTTGGTGAAGGGCGGAGTGATTGCAAGGCATATTTTATAATGGTTTGCCTTACAAAATGCCTAGCAATAACCTTAGGTAATCTATACATATAATAAAAATGTAACTGATCGCTATCTGTACATGGAAGATATTTGAGAAAAACTATTATTCCTTCATGCTTATGCCTTCATAAGCGCAAAAAAACCCAAACCAATGATTATTAGAATTTTAGTCTGTTTGTTTGTTTGTCTGTGCGTTTGTTACCACTAATCTCAGAAACGGCTTAACCGATTTGGGTGCGATTTTCAGTAATCGATTGTGGTAAGCTTCACTTAACATTTAGTGTTTGTTTTATCTTAATCGGCCAATAAATATGAAAGTTATATTAATTTAACTGTACTACGGCCATATTGAGTTGACCCCACATACGCGGGAATAGGGAAGGGAGATGATGATGACGAAATTATATTACCTACCTACTTAATATACCCTAACGGTAGTATTAAGTAGGTAATATCATTTCGTTTAAGTAAAATTGCAGGGCGGTTGAAACCGCGGGGCACAGCTAGTTTATAACAAATACCTTCTATTTTCGAAATCGATACCAGGTCCAATTTATTTTGAAGGCTTTGTCTCAATGTGACTTGGGATTGGGTTGTTCCAGTGGAACAAGCAGCGATAAAGGATGTTTTAGATAAAATCGAGGCTATTCGGAACAATTGACAATAATAGTAATAAAAATAATAAATTGTAACATTTAGATAATGAACCAAAGCATCGTATGTCTTTACAGGCGCTCATTTATTTGGTAATTTCCCGCGAACAATATTCAAAATAATATTTTTTAAGATGTTGGTCCTTATTAATTTATGCTCAGCGTTAAATTTAGGTAAATTATGTCATTAAGATACATCTAGAACAGTAAAAATAATTAAACTCTTTCTAATGCGGTTTTTAGCATTTTAAATGAAATAATAACATTTTAATGTAATTTATTTTTCTCAGCTTACAACAGAGCGAAGGGTGGAGAAGAATTCGAGCACAATCAATTTGGATTTAACGGATAGGCCTATGTTATTGCCTGATGATACGAAATTTAAAACCACTCTTAAATTTGATCTTGAAGATCATAGGAATACTATTAAAGACTCGGAAATATTAAGTCAAGGAGTTGGGAGTCCAAATAACATAAATGGTCGATCGTTCATATTTATTCGTCAAAAGTTTAAAAGTCCTATGCTTAATTTATTTCACTCGCAAATGCTTAATCCTAACGATGTTATAAACGCAACACCAAAATCGGCCTTGTCAAATATAGACAACGATAAATTTGAAGAATTAAGCCGAAGATTTGCTACTCTAAATGTTGCAACTCCGCCTAAAGACAAGGCAGCAATGGACAAAATGTCAAAGACTCTTGATAAAACTCAAGGAACCTTACTAAGTCAATTATGTTACAATAGGTTAAAGTTGGAAAACGATGGAATGATAAGTAAAATTAAGGACAAACTGAAAGTTCAAGACGTAGAAAGAGTTGCAAACGAGCATCGTGAATATCTTGAGCTACTAAAACCACCACTGTTGCGCAAAACTTTCAATGAGGATGTTACGAAACTAGCAATACCAGAAAGCGATCGTCAACTGATTGAAGCTTCTAAGGTGCCACCATATGTACGCAATCAGGATACATTTGCAAAGATATCATCAAATTTAAGAGATAGCTTCGTGAAAAAAATTCATAAAGATAATCGATCTTACAAGCCTAAAGGTTCTTATACTAAAAATAAAGTAACCAATCATCAACACAATAGTCAGCATGATTTACGTGATGGTACATTTAATAACGTCGAAGAAAATATAGTGCGAAAAGTTTATGAAGAAAGCACTCACGATTATAAGGGTTTAGGTGAATATGCCAAAAACAATTTTGATGTTAAGTTGAAAGATAAAATGAAACCTGCTCATGTTAATCGAATTCATTATTGCCATGATTGTGTTAAGAACATCAATAGTGATCCCTATCATCGGAAGAGAATCGAAGCAGATTGCAAATGTGGTCGTCATGTTTATTTGAAAGGTCGGTCTGACTGGGAAGATCAGGAACAACCTGGAGCCCCTTCTATTTCTCCTACTGACAAACATCAAATAACTGTACGGTATAGCCCCACAGATAATAAAGAAGACAAGGCTATAATAGATGTGATAGCTAGGAATCCGCATTTGTATTAATTATCTATATTTATGCGTTCGATTCTTAGTTATATCTATAATTGTAGTTAACATTAAAGATTTTGTAAATAGCTCTAAGATAATAATCGCAAAAATATAAAAAAACAAATAAAGAAAATAAATAATTTTAACTTTATAGTTTTATTTTTAAGATTATTACCGTTCCCACTAACAAACTCGGGGCAGCACGATTGTCTCAAATCAGAACGGAGAAGTACATAGTAATATTTCTATTAAATACAACAGAGTCCAGTGTACAGATAATTACTCGGTTCAGTTTCAGTTCTTTCAATCATATGAAAAAATATGCGTGCCGAAACTTGCAATTAAACGCAAAATTGCTTTTACACGGAACATCTCTAAAATAAAACATATTAACATTTCGTGAACCCATATTATAAAAGACAAATTGAAAATGTATATTATACTATATCTGTATATAATAAAATTAGAAGGAAAGAAGAATTGTTTCTTTGTTATGAATAAATTCTTTAATTACAAAACCAATTTTTATAATTCATTAACATTACCATGCCAGAAAGGTCTTATCTAGATTTAACGTGCAAAAACACACGCGAAAGGTTAATATATAGAACTCAAAACTATTCACGTATTTTAATTAAAAAATATTAAACTTAATTTCATATACAATATCACCTATTTTAAACAATAATATATTATTATTTATTAATAATACCATTTGATAAAGGCCTCCATTAGCCCCTTAGGGCGATTTCACTATTTGCATTCCAAAAGAAATTTAACGAAACTACGAATTGTTTAATCGCGTTTATGGTTCGATTCTAATCTTGGTTTTCTTTAAACCGATTTCACCGGCTACAATTTGATCGTGTTTACGAAAACGAAGTGTTGTGACGTAAAACGTAAACATCGTATTCAATCTAAGCGCATATGTCATGTTATACAGTTTGTCAAAGTCAAAACTGTCAAATTGAAAACGCGTTACATAACTATACGCCAAAAATCGGCCGTTTGGAATTTAAACTCAGTTAGAGCATAACTGTGGTTATTTTATGTTGGTGAAATGCAATTTGGACCTCTAAACTTGCGTTGGACGCGTAAAACAAGTTTAGGTTGGGCTAATCGCATTTATTTACAACGGTAAAATCTCGCCGTAGTGAGCAATTTATCCGACAATTTAATCTTTCGTTATGAACATAAAGAAGCGTAGGTGGAAGCATTTTTAAAAGTACGTTTTAATGGCAAAGCGTAAGGTGTACGATCTCGATAAGAAGTCCACAAAGCTATCGCCTTCTTAGATCTCTGCGCGCGCATTCCCCTTCAGACTACAGCGTTTGTTGCTCTGAGAGATGAAATGTAAACAGAACGGAATGGCTACAGATGTCCAGATAGCCAATAGAGATTGCACGGACATAAGCCAACTGGATGTGATTACCTGTATACGAGTCTTACAAGATATATTGTATTTTAATTAAAAAAAAATAAGCTTTGTAATAATTTAATTTATAGAGTTACGATTACTTTAAAAATAATCTGTTTGAATTTTATCGTAGGCTAACTTTATTTTAAATATAGATGTCACATCTAGTTTTTATGTATTCGTTGCTCTCTTAGCCATATTTGTTGAAGGAGATGACTTTTGCTCGGACACGGACATCGTTGCAAAATATTTGCGACTTCGAGTAGTCTATTTTCAATGTAACGATTGCGTTTGTTTATGTTTGTGTTCGCCTCTCATAATACTGCTTAGTAAATATAAACAACAATTCAATTTGCTCCTAAACGTTTCCACTACAAGCTAGAGCGTTTTGTAAATAATGTTGACAAAATAAAATATCACAAATAAACTGTGTCATCTTTTTTTAACACCTTCTTAACTTCACCTTTTTCGTAGGTAATTTTCACCTACTTAAACGCATCCGATTAACTTGATAATTTGCATACGTATCAAGGACCGACGACGAATAATGTAATAACTTCGTCCTAGTATCTTGGCCAAGATGAGCAGGATAAAATAAAATATTTTTATTTTTATTTATGGTATAGGGCGGCTAACCTGATACCTAAGCGGCCGATCTGATAGTCAGTGACCGCTATCATCAACATCCACAACAATTGAAGAGATGGATTCGTAATTTGTCTTTGTGCAAGGAGGAAGGAGTAGATAAGCGAGAAGAACGAGGAGGTGAATAGGAATAAGTCGGCAGTCATTAGGACTGCAGGCATGAAAATTAAAAACGCGCGCGAATTAATTATGAATAAATAAATAATCAACAAAAATAAACGCTTGGACTTTAAAAATTTAATTAAAAATAGAATACAAGAAAAATAAATGCAAAAAAAGTACGTCGAAACATTCCAAATTGAAATAAGCTGACGCATGTTGTTCACAGGTTTTCCACTACCAAATATCGAAGAATTTTTCGCTTCAAAAAGGGATGGGTCCTTGACACTAAATCGACGTAAATGGATTAATCGCCTTGACTTTGAGCCTTTATTTTAACGACACTGGTTTTTCGCAGAGTGACAAAAGTAAGAGCTAACTCTTACTTTTGAGGTCGGTAGTAGTGACATCTTAATCTTTCTTTTTTTATCAAAAGAAAAAATAGCGTGAGCCACATGCGGTCAGAGGACCTCGCAATCTTCGCGTGGTTCGATTAAAAGAATTTCAAATATTATAAGTTTTGTACTTTAAAACGATTATTGTTCTACTTCATCTCAGTTATGGTTAAAGTGGGTAACGGAAGTAGTATTAACAATTCTGCTGCATAAAAGTGATTAGAAGTAAAACTTCTTACATTTATTATAAGGTCGTATCGGTCGTCCCACTGCATGGCAAAGGCCTCCCTGCCATCCTCATTTGACTCATAGCTTCTCCAAGCGTTTCAGTGCGTCTCGCAATTTCTTTCTCTCGCCTCGCTTGAAAGGAAACCAATTGGCCAAGATGAATGTATTCATGTACGCACATGCGATTTCTGCACCATCGACTTCTGACCTACGTTTCTTGCTATTTATGTATAAGCTTGTAATTTCTTACAAGCTTTTCGGCTATCTTGGAAACGGCTCTAAGAATTAGGATGAAATATTGTATATAGATACAGTAAGATAAAAATATTTAAAAGTTATGTAAATAATTTATGTGCGTATCTTTTTTGCGATTGGTATTTGCATTGTCTATTGTTTGAGTGTTGTCAAAGATTTTAAGTAACTGAGATCTCATCTTTTTGTTATATGGCGCTATAATATTATCAAAACGCTATATATATTCTGATAACACGATCTTCATCATCATCTCCGCTTTCTTAATCATGTCACCTTTCACGCAATCCATCAATCTTTTCTTATTACTACCCCTACCGGAATATACCTAATAAATAATAAATCAGCCTTTTTCTAGAATGTTCCCCACTGCAGGGGCACAGGCCTCCTCTCCGAGAGAGGGCATATACCTAATACATATCTAAAACTCTCCCTGTCACATGCCATTCTTCCCCCTTATATCATGCTAACCTTTTAACAGATAACACGATCCGACATACAAGTAGAAGCGTCCTAGAGACAACACAGTAGGAAGCTCGGCCCACAGCTAGTATATTTTAATATGACATTATGACATCAGCACACACAATTAAACAAAACTATCAAATAATCCTTTCTTATTTTATTGCTATGAATTCGATAATTTCAACTTACGTTATCAGCGTTTTGAAATTCGTGACTATGAAAAAAGCGAGTACTTGAAATAAAACTTACTTAGAGTTACAAAGTCAAAAATTTTGCAGATACCTTGTATTTAGAGAAAGCGGAAGGAAAAATCAATTTCTTTTAATATACTTACTGAGGATAACGAGAAAATTCTACTGTTTAAAAAAACTTTCTAGAGAGCCTTCTCCAGGACTACCACGCGTTAAAGACCGAAGAGAAAATACTTGTTTTCTCAGTAGACGACACACGGGTAAATATCAGATGTACAGCGCTACTTTATCTTTCCCTGGGTGCACTACATCACGCTAAGTACCTCGCTCACTATTCTGCTTGCATTAAAATAATGAAATATTAAAAACGTAATCTAGTCTTACATTAGTACAGAAAAGGTTTTGTGTTTAAAATCGTCACGTTAATAATAGAACTGTTATTATTTTATTAACCGAAAAACGTCTTGCTGGACGAAAGCCTAAAGATTGCAATTATCGGTCTCATCTAGTGAACTGCCGCAACCGTTACCTCGGCGTCAATCAAAACAATTTGTTTCGATTAAGCCTACAATATATGTTCTAGTTAGACGAACAACTCAATCCGCAGTTCCACAAATTTCCACTTTGTCACACTGACATTGTAATGGTCCGCGTGGTAAACTGTTTTATTTCGACGTGAACGAATCACGCTTGAATTCCCTATGGGATAATGGAAAGCGCTAGTTGATTTTTGTTTGGAATGATTTAAAATTCCTTCAATAATTCTCAATGATACTTTAAATTCTTTTATTTTTATTATTTGATTAATTATTTCAATTCATTACATAATTGGACGAGATTCGTAATAGAAAGTTCATGGAACAGTCACGCTTAGATATATTTCGTTGTACTATGTTATGGTGTAAAACATTATTTGATCATACCCCCATTTATTTGATCAGGGCCTGGATTATATGGTTGATAATTTGTACATTGATAAATCACGTGTAGGTTGCCGAGCTAAATCTGGAGCCAACACTGTTAAATTGTAAAAACCATGTAAGCTTAACCGTTGCATGACGTTAAACCCTAAACTAACCCTTGCCATAAGTTTATGTAGACGTTAAATCGAAATCGAGTCCAACATTCTGTTGTACATACGTCTACATAATGGTGAACCATGGGTTTCGCATAAAAGTTTGCTGTATTTGATAGAAATTCAATTGAAAATATTAAACAGAGTCTTTACCTACATTTTAGCGGTAATAATTCATTTTTCCTAACTTACGGTGCTATGTTAGATGATGATGATGATTGTGTTATCAGAATGGATATTTAGCATGGGGATAAATTCATAATATAGCGCCATCTAACAATAATATGAGATATCAGTAATTAATCATCTTTGACATCTGTGTTAGCTCTGCGTTTTTCTTCTTAAATGTCTACAAAAGGCGACTAATAGACACATTAGAGAGTAGAAGGTACCGTAGATCGCATATTTCGCAGTCTTTTGTTGTAGTCCTAAAGAAACCGTATAATTCTAAGTTACGTAACTTTCCTAAGAGTGCTAAAAAGTATTAAAATTTATGCGCAAATTTCCATTTTACAGCCACGTGTATCGCACTGAGCAAAACTCAAGCACCGCTCGACCGTTAACGCAAGTTCGCAATTCAAAAAATTATGCGGCAATAAATTAAAAATTGCCCTGGAAGCGTTAAACCCGCGCGGCGCAGTGCTGCCAACGTTTGCACACTACATGTAATCATTCACTTTTATTATCAATACTTAAAAACACCACAATACAATGTATTCACGCGTCTAATTAATGTCGAGCTGCGGTTCGTATTTAAAAGACAAATCGAATCATTGCATTTTTATTCATGAAGAGTTCATTTAAAATCATTTATAATAATAGTTTATTTATTTAACTTTAATACCAATGTATATTTTCAAGTTAATGTATAGATAATGTTCAACTGCATTTTTTTTCTTTTCTTCATCCTACTGTCACGTACAGAATATGAGTAATATTATTTATTGAACATATTTTATGTAAGCATTTAGTACGAGACATTCCTTAAAATATTATTACAACTTGTTAGTTACGTGGCGTCATAATCAGAAGATATTAGGATATACAGAGACCTTGGTGGCTCACCGTTTCTCGTTGCCCGATTTTTTTAAAGATAAGATCTAGTTTTAATTTGCCTTTATAAAGCTGGGAGAGGGGCGTCACTGCCAAGTTTATGCCCGGCGCGAAAAAAACTAATCGTGGCCGATTTCAATATTCAAATATAGTTTCTTAGTTGTAGGTATAATATGTGACCTTCGTAGACAAGAGAACTATATAAGAGGACTTACTAAAAATATTTTGTTTTTATCTATTCACGTATTCACTATGACTTACAATAATATTGAATTTCACGGATGTGTCAATAGTTACGCTTAAAGGTTTTCAGTAACTTCAATCTACTTCAGAGAATATCGGTCTGCGGAGCGTGTGGAAGGTGCAAGTGCGCAACTTAATGGACAAGTCGTCTGTCGCCTCTTGTAAAATTCGATGAATGTCATTAGAGAAGCGAGACGCTCCCTCTGTATGCAATTAACTCAGTGATCCTGAAAATTACCATAAGTAAAGGATAATGTATTCAGTTCTGCACGTCTAAAGTGAAAAGTTTTATATTTAATAAAATAAATTTGTTCTTGGTTCATACATATATTTATATGGGCAAATAAATGCTCATGCGTTGCTTGCTTATCCTTGATTTTGGTTTGGTGTACGAGGTGCAAGTAGCGGCATATGTAATAGCTCTAATGGAATATAAAAAAACTTCACTTCACTCTTTGTTCAGTTACTGGAAAGTTTAGCTTTTGATGACCGATGATCAGAGGATAGGCGTGGTGCAGAGTTAGTTCAAATTATCGACCACATTCATTCCATATACGAATTACAACGCCCGTACTACACATAAATTAACGCAGTTTTGCTGTGTTTTTTATGGAAAAAGATGGCAAACGAGCAAGTGGTGCACCTTTTGTTAGGTGGCCGTTACCCATAGGCCTACGTAACAAGCAAATGAGTTGCAGATGTGTTGTCTACCTTTAATGGACGAAGGAGTAGATGACAGGGAATAGATATTTCCTTCTCCTATTCATCCCCTCCCTCGTCTAATCCTCTTCTCCCTTCTATCTTATCCTATGTAGGAAACAATGGGAAGAGGAAGAGAACTGACATCAGACCTTCGGCACCTCACTCATGACACGCAGAAGTATAAAATACTCCTACTTCACGCCTGTCTTCTGTGGTATTTCACCGGTCGAACTGGCCCATTCGTGCAATAGTTGTTGTTGTGGGCTCTAACACTATTATCACTGAAGAGGTGAATGCCTGTCAGTGATATGTAGTGTATAGTACCGGCGAACCTGACGAGGAAGCGCTCGACCTCGTCGTTACATTGAACTATCTTGTTAATGAAATTGTTTTTTATCACTCTGATGAAACAAGACTGAGGTATAACCAATAATTCCGAAGGGTTTGTGTCAGACAGGTGGTCGTAACCCCAAATGAGTGGGGAAAAAGGCAGGGACATGATGATGAAGATATGTAGATATGTATGATGCGTACGAATATTATTGTCTTAATCTTCTAAACATTTTCTTCCTTTTGTGTTTATTATGTGGTGATGATAAAAACTTAACATAAAATCAGCCGTTTGCGTCTATCAAAACAAACGACGTTATAAAACTTAACAACGATAGCAAACTCACTTCTGTCGTTCACTGTACTCTTCACTGTGCTCTTGTTACTCCTTTGAACTTAATCTATTGGAGCTAAAAGTTGAGATCGGAAAATAATGAAATGGTATTGGAAATTTATTGCACCCACATCGTAGCACGCTACTAAGAGTACTATCATTTTTATCTAACATCGCGTCTAGCTAAGATACACTCAGGAACATATTTACAAGACAAGATGATAAATAATAATATAATTTATTTTATATGTAGAAGACATAATTACACTAGCATGTAAATGAAAGAGGAAGAATATATTTTCAGAGTTACATTCACTTAGATTCAAATACATAAAATGTTATATTTGTATCTGAGTCTAAGCAAATTAGCCGATAGTTGCTGGTATGCCACGCGATCTCTATTACTTCCGTAAGTAATTATAGCAGCGTGCAAACATTGCATATGCTTAACTCAACTCACTATGTTGATTTACGTACAACCCAAATCGTATATAATCTTCTTTCTAATATTAGAAGTGCGAAAGTTTGGATGGATGGATGTTTGTTACTCTTTCACGCCGAAACGGTTAAGCGGTTCTAGATAAAATTTGGTACAGAGATTAGATTATAGTCTGGAATTGCACATAGGCTACTTTCTTTACCGGGAAAATGTTTTGTTTTTCACAACTGTATTCTTTAATTAATTCATTCATTCACATATTAATTCACTCACTAACTCATTCATTCATTTACTAATTTAGTTAAGGTAGGAACGGTGTTAGCGGTAGTGGCGATGATGATGGTGATGATGGTGGTACTGGTGCTGTTATGGTGGTCATTCATTCATTCACTCACTCACTCATAAATTCGCTCATTCCGCAGCATGTCATCCTCACATACCGCCATATATACATATACATACGTACGCGCGGAAAACATTACCCTCTTTTTGAGTCAGTAAATTTGGTAAATCTAAATAAAAGTCGGGTAAACCAGTAAATTTTATGCATACAATTATAATCGGTAGGCTATATGGCTATATGCCAGTCTTTAATAAACTATAATAACAAAAAAGCTCACATTTATATTATTGTTGTCCAATTTTTGTTAGTTTCAATGAATACGTACATGAGTGTATCAGCAGAAGCGAGGAGTTTTACTTATTGTGAGCAGATTACGTGCCTGGAATTACTTACACGAGTTTTATATATGATCACGTATTTGTTCTATTTGCTGGTTCGTTGGCACTAATACTGAATCTGAAGACTTTGTTCGATATAACATATTATAATAGTAGCGTGTTGGTTAAGGAAACAAGTACAATGCTAAATAAATAAGTGAGGCTATAAAGCCGTAGGAAGTCATCGTGCTTTGGTAATTCTTGTTTGATTGTTGTATAATAAACCAGTTGAGCCCCGCGGTTTTGCCCACCGTGCAATTTAACTGAGCCGACCCTATTCATATTATATAAATGATTATTTAAATTAAAAATAATCTATAATAGATCATATATGTCGATCTGAGGCCAACTTGTATTAGACTACAAATATTTCTCCATACAACATTTCATCCCTTAGTTTAGGGGATGAATTTTTACGCTTGCCTACGTTATACCAGAAGTCTGTGCAAAATTTCAAGTCTCTAGTTCCAGTAGTTTGAGCTGTGTGTTGATATGTCAGTCAGTCACTTTTTTCTTTATAGAAGGGGTCTTTAATCTATAGAGTTGGTGTGTTTATTTTATCACTTTTCATGAGAGCAATGTATGTTGGAATGCTTAGTGAGGTAGTTAGCGTGATATACGGCAGTCAGGACGAGACAAAGGAGCGTGGTGCATGATAGTTACTCGGCTGTCGACGCCGTAGGAAGCGGTCGCTTTATCTCGGCCGTTTAACACGTGGTTAGTGCGAGAAAGATGCTGCCTTTTGCTTTTCAAATTAATTAAGATTGAAATCAACTTTTTGTGATTACGTTTATTTTCGAGGTTTTTGTTTAAAAGACGTTAAACAAAAAAGAGGGATTTTCTTCTTCTTTTCAACAGTCGTTCGTTTCTTGACGTAGGCTACTCATTGATTTTTTTTTATAGTAGAAGGTGGCAAACGAGCAAGCGGATCACCTGATGTTATGTGAGCGCTACCCATAGACATCCGCAACAAGCAAAAGTATTGCGGATGCGTTGCCTACCTTTAATGGACAGAGGAGGGCATAGACAGGAATAAGGATGTTTCCCTTTCTACGTTAACCTCCTCCCCGTGCAATCCTGCTCCCGTTCCCATCCTATCCTTATGAGGAAAGGGTGGGAAGGAGAAGAGGACTGAAATTAGGCCTCCGCCTAATTTCAGTCCTAGACTTCACGCCTGTTTTCTGTGAGGTCGTGGTATTTCACCGGTCGAGCCGGCCCATTCGTGCAACAGATTGTTGTTGCGGGCTCTACCACTGTTAAATAAAATTGATAGTCGCAAAGATCCATCCCCTCCCGCCCGCATCTAGTAGACTACTGCAACCTTGACCAGATCATTGGCTTATCAGATGTTATGTTAAAATACCTATGGTTGTATTAACGTTGATAGATTTTTTATAAAACAGTCAACAAGGAAAATTAGAAGAGAAAGCTATGAAAAGAGAATGGGCCCTACGCCATTTGCGACGCAAAAGAATATCCTGCAGTCTACTTCACGCCCGTATTTTGTAAGGTCATGGAACTTCCCTGACCGTATCGGCCTATTTGTGCAACTTTTATTGCAGCGATCACAAACACATATTTGTAAGAGCGGTGACTATGCCGGTGGTTGTTTGTTGTGACACAACACAACCGTTTGCGGGGAGACGTGACGTTAACTGTAACCTTATTAACTTTGTCTTTCAAATACAGTTGCTTCAATAACGTGCCGGCGTTTACTTTATCTTGCTTTGACTGCAGCATATAATATATATACAGTCCACTCCAAAACATTGGTCCTTCCACCGGCAAAAAAAGGAGACTTCGTGAAGAGGAGCAGAGCGGAGATACAAAGGACGAGTGTCGAGTGAGTCAGTTCCATAATCCATTTATATTTCCGTCTTTCTGGCTAATTTGTATGAGACAATTAGTAAAACCTCTTTGCACTCCGCTATTTAATTTTCAAAAATACCTAACCCGCTTATTATTTTGCCCTTTTATATTTTTATTCATTGCATAACAGTTCATTACATAATGGCTGATGTGCGCAGCAAAGAACTAATAAAACTTCGTGGTTCAAATAAAGGCAAATTAACCATATTTTAGAATTATTTAAATAGCTTAGATGACATAATTAACAAAACGCAATTCAATGAATTAGAATACCGTTTTCAGAAAATAGATAGTCTTCACTCGGATTTCGACAAATTTTAGACGGAGCTGGAAGTGAACGAGAAGAATTCGAGACAAAATTCTTCTCACTGGTATCTTCGGCTCGCACAATTATGAACATGTGTCAGCGAAACCGGCACACACTGCGCACACTGACCGTGTCCGAGTCGAGCGATGGGGGCGTAGGCAGAGAAGTACCAGGTCGCGACTTCGTCCGTCTCCCGAAGTTTATGCAGTCGCAATCGCAATTAAGGGAGGGTGTAAGTGTTTCCAATTAACTAACCGTTAATGTTTTGTATGTAAATCAAAACCAAAACCTGCTAATTAATATACGAACTTTAATCATGTCTCATTTTCGCAATGTATAATTTTGTGTTTCTTTTCAGTCTGTGTGATATAAAGGGTATGAATCAGTAAATTCTTTATCCGAAAATCCGAGTACAAACATACTTAGAAAATGTTGAACCTATAAGTTCAGTGACTTAACTGAGACTATTAAAATTGATGGGCAATTTCCATTTTACAGCTCCGTGTATCGTACTGGGCTCAACTTAAGCAACGCTCGAGCGTTAACGCAAAGTGTGCAATTCATAAAATTATGCGGCAATAAATTAAAATTTACCCTGGAAGCGTTAAATCCGTGCTGCGCAGTGCTGCCAACGTTTGCGTACTACCTGTAATCATTCGTTTTCATTGCCAACATTTAAAAACACCACAATACATTTTATCAAGTGTCTAATTAATGTCGAGCTAAAGCTCGTTATTACAGACATATCGAATCATTACTGTTTATTGAGATAGATTCAAAATGTAATAGTGAACATACAACATTAAACTTCGCCTTACTGATGGTATAATGGGTAACAATGTGCAGATAACCTTAAAAAGTCCCAGCTGCTTTTTATAAATAACATGTAAAGCTGTTGGTATATTCCAGTGTACTTTGAAACACAAAGTTTAAAATTAAATCGTATTTGCATTAATTTTCCTTTGTCCATTTAATGCAGACAAATTCTCTATCTCTATTATGTCAATATCTCGAACCGAATGGGGCAATTGCACAAAGGTAGGCGAGAGGTTTCTGTCTAATGGCGTTCATCGGATTCCGCTGGGGCGAGGGTCGGGCGGCGAGGGGCGACACTCGAGTCGTCAATTAACCGACCGCAATCGTAGCTAGCCCACGTTGGTCACAATCCCTCTGAACTTATGTTTAATTACCTCACCTTGTATTAAAATATTTATTAATTAATACTCGTGACTGCCTCAGGATCGAAATTTGACCGTAATTTAAACAGTGGTAGAGCCCGCAACAGTTTTGTTTCCAGAGCTTTTGTCAGTGCCCATGTCTGGCATCCATTTAGCAAAGGAGGGAGTACAGAAGTGTTAAAAAATTTTCCTTTTATTGGTGCGCTAATATTGCTGTCTTTAAATATTTCTGTATATGGCCAGTACTTCTTGCATGACCTACTCGTGTTTCAATCTCTTTCGTTGCTATGTTATCTGTTGTTATTACTTGGCCTATGTGTAGTCTTCTATGTATTCTATTATACTATCGTTTTCAATTATTCTTTCTTTTTCCCTGTTAGTCGTTGCTTTTGTTTTTGTTGTGTTCATATGCAAACCTGCTTGTTTACTGTTCGTATCTAAATATGTAAGCGTTTCTTGCAGTTCTTTGGAAGATTTTGCGAAGAGGATGATGTCGTCAGCAAATCTTAAGTTGTTAAAGTCTGAATAAAGTGTAATTATTTCGTTGTTGGCATATTTCTGAATCTATTTATGTGCTCGGTATTTAAATTGTATTTAAAAGCCTACCCCTGGTCTTATTCCTAAGAATATAAATAATCTGTGAACATTCAAACAACTTTTAATGAAGACTTAGTTGAGAGTTGTTTCGACACTTTTGGAGAGGTTCACCGTTCATGAGACACGTATGCATCTAATTCGGGGCTTTCAACGCAAGACGTCGTCGCAGCCGGGAAGCTACGGGGTTAATTACGTCGACGCAGTTTCGTGACATTGCACGAGCGATTTCAATCGAATAATTCGATTCAGACGGAAATGATTCGACATTTTGAATGGTTTCTATGACTTAATTGCCTTTCGTAATATTATTGGGCTACCTATTTAACATTAAAACTTTACTACTGGTGACCTACCCCGACTTCGCACTGTTAACATTAATTATGTTGATCACTAGAAGGAACTACCTACACCTGCAACAGGATCACCCTCTTGGCCAATCAGAACGTTTTCTGAAAATTTTATCAAAATCGGTCCAGCCGTTTCGGAGTCTTTGAGGAATATACACACACACCTTTTATACATATAGATAGATTAAATTTACGTTAAGACGAATTTGTAAGTTAAGCTGTTGCAGTAACTGGATGTTACAATAAAGTGATTCCTTACATAGAGATAAAACCTATGTAATTAATTAAAATAAAACATGTATTTGTATTCGTGTCTTGTCCGTTGTACGCGAAAAGGACAGGAAGGAGAAAATTAAATCACATCCGCGTCTACACGGCTGCTACAAAACCTTAAAAAGATACTTTGTTTAATGTTAGTTTATCCTTCACACATGAAATTATAGTCATTTGTTTGTATTTTTTAAATAAATTATTACTGCTTTATATTATATATAATAAATTATCACTTTATTTCCTTTTCTTTTTTAATCCTTAACACTATGTTGCTAATTTCGTGAAACTTGGTGCCATTAAAATTATAAGTTATTTTATTGCAGGCAAATTATTGCTATTTTATGGGCAATAGAAAGCTTTCTCAAATTTAATGCTGCACCATCATACTGTGCTATTGTTTAATACTTATATAAAATACAATCTCAATCTGAATACGCGACCCTGTAGTAGAAGTGCAATTCAACTCACTCTTGTAATTTATTTCCCAAGGGTGGAAAATTTTTATAGGAGATAAGAAGAAAGGTCTTTTATAATGAATAAACTAGCGCTCTACCGCTCCACCTGATGTTAATTGGTGATGTGACCAAGAGATAGTTTGCACTACTCTTCTCTTGATAAGCCACGTCATAATTGGATGGTAACACTGACACCGGAAACTTGTTCCAAATCATTACTGTACCGTACAAAAGAAGATTTAAATAGCTTCGTTCAAATGCAACGTATAAAAAGAATGAAGCCCGGCCGTATGTATAAATCTCCGATGGTAGAGTGGAGAGGGAGAGAGAGAACTAAATTATGTAATTTCCACACTATCCAGAAAATAAGACCGGTAAAACAACGCGGGGCTAGCCTCTTAAGTTTCATAATTCAGACAATGATATTTTTAATCTCGTACATTGTATGGGTTCCATTTTTGTATCATTATATGCGCCTCACTCGTCCTATGATCGTGGAGCTAAATGACGGGGCTTAAAAATTAATTGCACCTCGACATAGGATAAATTAGACATTTGAATAAATGTGTTGTGGGTTTTTTAATGGAAGCAATAAACTTGAATAATTGCGTTTAGTACGCGAACTTGCGTTGCCCGGATACGGATTATATTTTAAGGGAAAAATTCAATGAATTTAATAAAAGATGCTCTATTTAAGCTCTTAGTTTAGTTTACGTTTGGCATGCGTAATGGAATGCATTTTACAGTTTCTTCAGAAAACAGTATAAACAGATTTTCTCTACAAGATTACATTTCACTAGAATTCTATATTCAAGTAGTATATAATAAACGTTCTAAGTTGTATATAATTAATGTATTCAACTTTTACCCCATTCTACCTATGCTTTGCACAGCGATCAATGCTTTTTGAAGGAAAAATCATGGTTCTCAATATTGGTGAGAAGCTAGTTCCCATCGGTAACTTATAAGTTTTTACGATTTTACGCGCTGCAAGGATGACCCGTTGGCCTTTATAGTAAAAGAGAGGGTCGATACTAGGCTCTCTATTCGTCCAATTCGTAATCAGACCTCTATGTCGGAAATTCAGTTTCTCCAGAGCACGGAGCGCAAAGCGCGTCAATCCTTGTATATTCACTAGTCCAATGGGCTTAACAGAATTCGTCCCACGGTGCGAAGTATGATTACAGTTGGCATAGGTGTTAAAAATAATGTAATCCAAATCATCATTCATTGGCAGCTCCTGAGGTACTTTGAGGAGCGTCAGATGATTAGCAAAAGTCAGTACGGTATTTGTCAACGTTCCTTGAACGTGATATTTATTATACCCAAATCAGGGTTCGGGCATGTTGAATGAATAACGAAGAAAGATAACGAAAAAAAAGTTTTGCGAAAGTGAGGCAATGTTGGTAGGGGACGACCTAGGAGAGCTTATATCGATCCGATTAGCGACATACTAAAAAAGGGCGATATAAGAAGTACTCGTAACCGACGAGCATGTATGTCTGGTTGTATGAATGTAGAAGAAGCGAGAGAGGTGTGTCAGTATCGCACAAAATGGTAATCCATGATTTCTGCCTACCCCTCTGGGTTGTGGGCGTAAGCGCATATTATTTTTTATAATTGAGGATTGACGGGTGGAAGGAATCGATTATAAGAGATGTTTGTAAATCTAATACAAAATATCTTTTGAATTTAGCTTGCTTATATAAATCAAATTTGTGTACGAAATATAGT
>JWHW01025195.1:9642-21369 GCA_000931545.1 Papilio glaucus | reverse complement strand
AAATTATAGGTAAGTAAATGTCAAATTTTTTTTATTGTCGAGTGCATTAACTTGGCATATTATATTATATATAGTATTATCGGCATTAAAGCTAGGTTACCCTGTGTTATTTTCTGTACCCTTGCCAATATGTCGGCAAAATTTCATGATGGTCGGTTGAGTCGTTAAGGAGTTAAAGCGTAACAAAACAAACACACATTATGTTGTATAAGAAGACTCTAACAATGACACGATGTTTATTGTCGTCGCATAACGTGTGTCGCGCAACTCGTAAAAGTTACTTTAAATTAAAGACACGAGATAAACTTTTCTCCTTCCAGTTTAATGTTGCGGGGTTTACGAGTAATTCCACTGATATGATTGTCGTAGGCACAGCCTCTCACGATTGTATAATCTTCTTAATAGGGTGGTCAGAACTAGAATCAACTCAGTTCGTTTTAAACTCACGCACGAAGTTAGGTACCAGAAAAAAAAGTAATTTTGCATATGTTGACATCATTGCCCTTTCAATGTTTCATTTACTGTACAGGATAATTTTTTCATGCATTATTTTACTTTTAAAATGGTTGAAACTGCAACAACAACACCGAATGGGCTCGACCGGTGAAATCCCACGACCTCACAGATGACAGGGGTGAATTAGAGTATTCTGCGTATTGTTTGATGAGTGAGGTGCCGGAGTTCTCTTCCCCTGCCTATCCTTTGCTAACAAGAAGACGGTGGAGATGATAAATAGGAAAAGGCAATTTCCTGTTTATCCTCTGTCCATACAGGTAGGCAACCCATCTGCTACTCCTTAGCATGTTACAGATACCTATGGGTAGCGGTCTCTTGATATTGGGTGAACCACTTGCTCGTTTGCCACCTTCTACTATAACAAAATGTTTTCTTTGTATAAAATATTGCTCACGGTCTTTTTCTGTTATAGGGTAATAAGAAGTAAATATATTTATTTACTACGACGTACTTGCGTTTATTTGAACTTTGTTCAACTACTTACTGACATTATTAAATAAGCTTAAAGCTCAGAATATTATTGGAATAAATTAATTTCACGGATTTTATGGCGTTTATGCTTATTTATTCCCGGCGTTTCGAGTACTTTACAGTGCTCATGGTCAATGGGGAGACTGAGGTTTCTGACGTCTTAAGTTCAAGGTTGCTGGCGAAATCTCTTGGTTGCTGGAGAACTCTATTATTTTCAATTATTATTCATTGTGCTCCGATGTATGCAGAATGAGCTCACGGTATCTTGAGTTTTATGTTTTTGTATGCTTTGTTTGGGATTTAATTTTATTAATCATGGGATCCCAAGCCTTCCTTAGTTAATTTAGGATGTTTTTTTTTTATTCCAATAGCCTCGCGTATCATCCTGGATAGAAAACGGTGTTCTTTTGCGATGACTTGTGGTTTATCGAATCTCATATAATGTCGTGGGACGTTAAAAACATGATCACAGACTTCTTGAAGCTATGTGTTATTTTACCCGGGTTTTGATGGGTCTCTTTGTTTGTACTATATAAGAGAGTCCACACTCGCAATCAAGCTGTACACTCTTGCATTTTGTAGAGGGATATTTGACGGATAGTAAAAATTGTCTTATCTCCCTACGTGGCTTGTAGAATGTTGTAATGTAATATAGCCATTAAAAAATCAAACCCTGGATTTATAAATAATAATATTGTTACAACGACGACTGTAAGAAGCGCTAGTGCAAGCCTCATTTAAATGTAATATAATATTATAAAACTAATGAACATTTCCACGTAAAATTATATCATTCAAGGCATTTGCTGTACTAATATACAGAAAATTAAACAGAGCTACGTTCAATTTCAATAACGAAAATGTCAATTAGTGGTATCGCCATTACTTTGATTGTGTTACGAGGTCACGATTTAAATAATTCTAGTTATTTATTTTAATTAAAAAAAAAACAGTTTTGCTGTTTTGGCATTGGCAGTGATTAAATTAAGATATTTTACCTGATTATTTTTGTAGATCCTGATTATATAATATGTGTTTATTGATTTTTTGAAACGAGAAAGTTATATAATTAGTATTTTTCTAAATATAATACGATATGCTTTCGATTTGAAAAATTATTTTTATCTTTTACTGCCAAATGATCACGGAAGGTAAGTAGAAACAAAAAAAAACGCTTAGCGAGAAGGATGTATTACCACAGGCGAACGATATTCCGAAGTACTCTAATTCTTAAGCGCGACTGCTACAGCCTTGGGAGACAGCTAGTTAGAAAGCAATGCAACTTCACCAATACTTCCAGTTTCTAAACTTATGTCTAATATATTCAGGAGCACAGATTATAAATGCTTAAATAATAAAAATAGCATTGTCAACAATGTCAGTAACACTGATATGACTATTACTAATGAATGATATTTCTATAAAAGGTAAAGTAGAGGGGCAAGTAGAAATTTAAACAATGATTCACCTAACATTTGGCCTCAAATGTGACTAAAAAGTGAACCTATTGTCATCTTATATCGTCTTTGTAAGTGGGTTATTTATTAAATCTACAGTTAGTGTTTGCACTAGCAGTGATTTCTGCGCCGTTTATTATAACAATTTACCTAAATATTTTATTTAGAACTTATTATTATTAAATAATGTATTTCGTGTCTACACAAATCAATCTACTTCGTTTTGAACGTTTTCAGAAAATTACTTTCTAAGAGAGGCTTCAAGTAGCCACTATCAGGGGGTTCTATTTTAAATTTAATTATAATAACTACCTCGTTCATTTTTTGTTGTGGAGGAAATGTCAAATGGCATAAGAGCAACATTTTAAGAGAGATCACAAAAGTGACATTTTAGCGACATAAAATATAAAACCGTGAACAATACAAGCAGTGAGCGGAACAATGTTTTATGTCGCGTCGTTAATTTAAAAGCATCCTTGTTTTATATGAGTCAGTATCGCGTTACTTAATGGAAGCTACTTCAACATACGATGTAAAGCGCTACGCATTTGAATCCGTAGTAAATTAAAATCGATTAAAAATCTAAATTCTTAATTCTCTGATCTTCTTAAATCTGATAACATTATTTATATTTTGATTTTCATTATTGAAATTATGTAGGGTGTTGCGATATGACGTGTACAACGAAAGACTTAACCTAACTAACCATTATCCAAAATGGTTTAGTTTGGGCGCTACAGAACTTCAAAGACGATGAAAATTGGAATAATATATAAAAATAAATAACAATAATACTCAAATATCTCCACCATTTTTAAAACCACGCATTTCTACCAATAAACGACCTCTTTTTGTGGGAAAAAAACCAATATTTAGTAGTTAACACCCTGCTCCAAAACACCGGTCTAAGAAAGAATCCACTCATATATTTGTAACCACTTGTGATTTTGTATCAATTTGTGACGTCAAAAGGAAAGGTTCTTGTGAAGGATATATACGGTACCTATATTCGCAGGTTGTCTATGTCGTACGATTTTTTTATAAGTTAACATTACTTGGATAATAAAAATTTATCATCTTACAGTGACGGTTTGTTATTTGCTTAACGCTATAGAACGGGATGGAGATTTGAAACTCCCGAGGATAAATTTTAGCAAAGGAAAAAGTATTTTTTTGTGAATAGCATATCTCCTTCTTGGATCCGACAATACCATCTTGTATCCGAGGTCTGAAAGCAACGAGCAGAAATGCGGCGACCAGCTTAGCTATATTTGCAAGTCCAATGCAGCACCGTTTTGTAATAGGTAATTGTAACATTTGCCATCAAGCGAAATTCTTACTGATCGTTATTTGCTTATACGCCAGTAAGGTATTTCAAACTCTAGGTACACTATATTTTACATTGTTGTACGTAAAAGCACACAGGATCACTTCTATTCTTTCTGCTTCGGGGAGTTCACTCGCCTTTGATTCATTCATACGAATTCTAGGAGTTCTGATCAAATATATAAATGTATACAGCGCTCTGGAGGTTTTTATTATTTGCTTCTCTTGTAAGAAATGAGACGTACATGTGAGATTTTATAATCTCATTGATTTTTTTTAGAAAAATAAGATTTGTGCATAGAAACAACTGTCACCGATAGTAATTTAAGTACAGTTTGGACATGTATTGATCATCGACGTAATGTTGTTACTGATAAAACTTCAAAACTATGCTTACTTCTATTTAAAATAATCACGACTATCTTCTGATTAACGTGTGTTGATGATCAAGCTGGCGAGCATATCAGTGCAATGCACCGAGGATACGACAGGAACTGGTGGACTATGGAGGTACATTGTTTCCACATGGGCGCATACAAACTATCCAAGCTAGAGGCGGCGTAAATATCAAACACGTTGTACATCATTCACAAAAATATGAGAAAAAACTAACATTGCACGAAATGTAAGAAAAATATTTGCCAACAAACGAGATAGGCTACGTAATTTTATCACAATATTTGTGTTTAAGCCGACAACATATCGGTAATATACAGTAACGAAAATATACTCAAGTAAAAAAATAGTTTTTACCAGTTGTATTGCTTGAAGAGAGGATATCTAGGTTGATACACTCTAATTTTCTTGTTATATAAAACTTTCGGACAGGAATAAAAAGCAAGCAAGAAATAGAAGCAAATTGGAGAATAACAGTGGGATACAGTAGAAAGTAGTTTTTATGAAAGAAGGCGCACACGAGTTATAAGGGTCTCAAGTAATTACTGTTGCCCACGCATACTCGTACCACGGATACAAGTGTTGATCTTAGTGGGAAATCAGAGATGAAGAAATAAATAATCAGCGGGAGGAATAACGGAGAGATCAAATACACCCACACTTAAAACTACAATGCCACAATGCCATCCAACCTGCAGACCATCGCAAAAAATAGAAGAACATCATAGAAGACAAAGTAAACAAGAGAAGTTGCGATCCTCAGGAATAAAGAAACGATGCACAGAGAGAGATAGAGACAGAAAAATAGAGATACACGGAGAGAGAGAGAGTGAGGGAAAAAAGGTCGGCATAAGGCTATTTGAAAGATGCAGCTTCACCCTGGAAATATAACGACCGCTAAAAATACCGGTATGAAGTAAAGTTAGTTTTGTCGCTTGCGTTTCTTCTTGTGACTGATGTGATGGAGACGCAAACCGTAAATAAAATTGTCTTTGCAGTGGTAGAGCCCAATTCTGGTATCTGCTGGAGCAAGAATGGCCCGCTCGCCCGGTAAATTACCACGACCACACAGAAAACAGGCGTAAAGCGGAAGTGAATCTGCGTTTCGTCTGATGAGTGTGAGTACCGGAGGCCAACACCCCCCCCCCCCNNGTACCGATGCTACTGGTATTTGAGAATCCCCCTCCGCGCGTTTGCGCCTGAACTCCCGCTTGGAGTCTGGGCGTTAGGGCCCGGGCTGCCCTGCGTAATCTGGGAAAGGCACCATCCCGCTCGTTGCTGGAGCTCGGGGCCAAAGAACAAAACACCTCGCGGCATCCCCTATCTTGCTTTTCCTCACTTAGACGCAGATATCCTCTCCGGCGGACACATCGTATCTATCCTGCCCGGGATACAAATCAAATCAATTTATTACGGTAAATATGTTTTTGACGAATTTCCAATTGGATCCGTTGGCCCGAACTATTTAAAATATGTAACTGTGTTTCGGTGGTCAGTAGCTCCTCTATATATAGGGTTTTTCAACAAGAACTTTGTTTTCTAAAACAAAATAAAACAACGAGTTTAGATGAAGATGATTCAATTTTTTATTGTATTACGAAGAGAAAAGTTTGGAAATTATGAATGAAAAATGATATCTGGCAAATGTCCACTACGACCACGCTGACAGATGTCGATTCTTTCATCAAAGTTTTTAATCACTTTTTGGCAAAATGGCGGGTCTATTTCGTTAATCACGTCACGGATTTTGAGTTTTAAGGCCCCGATCGATTCGATTGGCTCCGTATAGACTCTGTCCTTAACATAGCCCCACAAAAAATAATCCAGTGGTGTTAAATCACACGATCTGGCTGGCCATTTAACAGCTGAATTTCGTGAAATTATGCGATCGGGAAATTTGGTTTGCAATAAATTGATCGTTTCGTTGGCTGTGTGACATGTGCTACCGTTCTGTTGAAACCACATGTTTGTGATATCGATGTCATCAATAATAGGCCAAAATTGAGATGCTAACATCTCGCGATAGCGTGATCCATTACTAAGGCCCTAAGGTACTGCCTTGTGGAACTCCGTAAGTGCACCTTGCATTCTTGCTCTTATGCCCATCATACACGGTTAGTAGTAGTTCCGGTAGTCAGCAAACCAGTCCATCGTTATATCTCTAAATCCTGCATTTTCAAGTCTAGTTAAAAAACAGGGATGTATCATTTGATACATCCCTGTTTTTTTAGGCACTTTTAGGCAAGGCATTTGCCTTCTGTAACTCCAGGAAAACACCTACATTTTTCACCACAATCCAGATATGATTAAATTTTGTTGGTCAATGTGAGTACTGCATTTTCAGTAGGGAGCCCTTCTCTAAATCCATACTGATTCCTACTTAGTAAATTTTCCTTCTCAATATATCTTATTACTCTTTTGTTTTTCCCGAATTTTAGAGAGAGTTGAAAATAGGGATATAGGTCTGTAGTTTGTGGGGCTGCTTTTATCACCCGTTTTAAAGATAGGACATACGATAGCCTTTTTGAATATCGACGGAAATGTACATGTTTCAAAACTCATATTGCATATAAATGTGATGGTCCTGTCAGTTGAGCTATAAACTTTTTCATGAAAGTGGTTGTGATCTTATCCCATCCAGGAGCACTATGTGTCTTAAAACCCATGACTATGTTCCTTACTTCAACGGGATCAGTAGGTTGTAATGACATAGAGTTGACAGGTTGGTCCTAACTCTTGGTTAACATTACAATATGATTTTCAGTATTATTTTGCTTATTAAGTGTGGCGTTTCTTAGCCATTTTCACATCATTTAGTTGTTTCTTAGCCTCTTTATGTAGATAATCTCTTTTCCTTATGGCTCTTACAACTCCTTCAGTAATCCAGGCCTTTAATGGTGAGTTTCTTTTCGATATTGTACAGATTGGAACATTCGTTTTTGCAATAAAAGGAGGATATCTGCTCTCATCGCCTCAGCCTTCTTGAACCTATCAATTTTGTGGCTGCGCGAAGATAGCGAAGATCATCCGTGAGTCTACACGAGCGTCTATAGGTCCCATAGCGGTAATGCCGAAGTAAACCGAATTATGGATCAAGTCCATACTGCATCTATCTGTATATAATACATCTATCTCTCGTCGTCAACGGTTTAAACCGACCACCGGCGAGTGTGGCACTACAGGTCGGCAGACTGGCATGAGATGCGGTCCTTTTTTGCATCCTACTCATGGGAGCGAGTTTGCTTCAAGCTGGATGCTCCCAACGCCGATTTTGTAGCTGATGTGGTGCTTCAGGGGATAGAATTGTTTATTCCGTCCTCTGTCGTGCCTATCGGGGGCATTTCTCGGCCCTGGTTAGGTCAATCCTGCAACTTAGCAGCGCGCTGCAAGAAAGTTTGTTACCGAGCCATGGCTCAGGCGTCAGCGGCTAGGGATGTAAATACCAGTCTTTACCATCATTGCGCAGGGGTTAAACTCGTTGGCCCATACCGCAAAAGAGAAGGCCGATCTTCTAGGCTCTCTCTTTGCGTCGAGGACGGCCATGGAGGGGATTATAAAATCCCACATAATCAATCATAACTTTCCCCAAGAGGACAGGATGTCTTTAGAAGGTCCCCCTGCCTACGATACAAAAAAGATTTCATAGCAGTATTCAGGACTTTTCACGATTCAAATTACCGCATAGAAAACATTCCAAGCAAACTCTCTACAACTATGTCAATTTCTTCTTTCTCTACTTTTAGTTTAAAGAAACATGGATTAGAATTATGTACATAAATGACGCTACATTTCACATGTGGGATCAAAATGTATCATTATTGAAATTTGTTAAAATCCCTTCCCAATTTTAGTAAAAAACAGTGTAAAATTGTGGTATTACGTCAAAGTTTCAACTAACTTTTCACGTGAACATGCCGAATGAATATTTGATGACGGATGACAGCGCAGACTTTGTATTTTGCATAAAAGAAAGAATCTTTATTTCTCTTCATATTTAAAAATAAGGTTGAGTAATAGTAAATAGAAAATTTTAGCTCATATAAATTAAATAAGTAGGTAAACTTTGCGATACCTGGAAATTTGGGTAGTCTTTAAAAAGGATGAGACAGATGTAAAAGTGGAGTTAGCCTCCGTTCCACTAATTTATGTATTTTTTCAATCTTTATTGATAAAACGACGAGTGAATGCGGGAAATAAAATGAATCGGGCTGTACAGTAGTGAGAAGTCAGAATGCGTGTCTATGAAGATTCGTCTGGCAATACACAATGCATGCACTTTAATGTATGGAAGTGAGAGCTGAGTGTGGCAGGAAAAGCATGTTAGTAGAGTTAATGCCGTTGCGATGTGATCCTTAAGAAGTATGTTAGGCGTGACTAAATTGAGAAAGGTATGCTTCGGTGGTTTGGGCATGTTGAAAGGATGAATGAAGAGAGAATAACGAAACAAATTTATGTAGCAAAAGTGAGTGGCAGTGTTGGTAGGGGACGTCCTAGGAGAACTTATATAAATCAGATTAGTGGCTTACTAAAAATAGCGATATAAGGAGCACCCATAACCGACGAGCGACGATGTATGCGTAGATGTAGGTTACGGGCGTGACCGCATATTTATTTATTTATATTGATAAAAGTCAATGTTTATGTGATTATTTTGTTACTTTGTTCTCAATGCGTTCCGTAACCATTGATGAACTTTTGGTAGGATGCGTGGCTTTGGTGGCCATAAAAATCTCTAAAATAAAAAAAATAAAACGATTTTAACTTATTTTTTCCCAATGCTTTGATATAATTTTGACATATTTGAAGATAAGTGGGGCTGCGAGGGGAGGGATTAGCCCACCCCTTGCAGCCGCATTTCGCGTAATCCCGGTGGCAGCGTTGGGACCGTGGGCCACTGTCTTTTTTAAGACGGTAGTAATCAATAATCTAGTGGTAGAAATATAATATATATCATTATATTATGCCATGTTCATCAAACCCTTGTGTAACTAATTGTTTAAAAACCAAAAAGATCAGATTATTTATAAGTTGTCACATCTATTAAACCTCCTTGGGTTTAAAAAGATAGCAGAAGTTACCTTTTTTACCTAGTTTATTAATTTTCAGATCCCATGTCAGGTCAGCCGAATGAAATAATCAATAGCCATATGCAATAAACCAGGTGTCGTATGTGGTTTTCGGGAAATGTAACACTTTTTTAACACATTTAACGGGAAGGATATAGCATATACATATGTCTTATTATTGTAAAATAATGGTGTAAGCACTTTTTGGTCTGTAACGCGCAGTGACGACATGCGCACAATAAAGATGTGCCATCTGACTACAAAACGTCCGAATGGCCTCGCTCTTGTTACGAGGACTCTTGTGACGCTCTCGACTCGGGGTCAAGAGTCCTTCTCGGGTTAATGACTCCACTTAGTATCACTATTTGTGCCGAACTCGTTCCGTCCTGTATGATCATTTTATATCTTGTAATGATGCATAAAAAACAAGCGAGCTTTACAGTAGTTGCATATGATGATGTTCAAAAATAATAAATAATAAATGAATAATCAACAAAAATCAACCCTTGAATCTTAACAATAAAATTAAAAATTGAATGCAAGAACAATAAATGGAAAAAAGATCTTCGAAACTGTCCCAAATTCAAATAACCATGTTGCTGACGCATGTTGAGCATGTTGTTCACGCGAACCTATAAGACTTTCCACTACCAAATATCGTCTAACGAGGCTAAAGAAATTTTCACTAAAAATTTCTCTTACGTAACAACATCTAACAGAAGAGATGGAAATGTGTTGCCGGAATTGATATTGAAAATTAGAGGAGTCGAGGCTGGGAAGGGATGTTGCCCCGGCACATTTTTCACTCATGATACGAGACGGAGATGTATGAATACCTTGATTATTACTAGTATTTCGTAAACGTTGTATTTCTATGTGGAGCAGCTGCTGTTGCTGCAAAATCTACTACTTTAGGATTTCGTCTGATAAGTGAGATATTCAGAGGGCCAGTTGTATTCGCTTCGGCTCCTTACCTTGTCCTACACTTACATATTTCCTCCTATTTTCAAAAATAGGAGAGCACTACATATGCAACTCTTCTTTTTGTCAATTTTGAATCGCTTGTTCCATACACGTTCTTTGATACAAAAAAGTATAATTGTTGCTAGGTGCAATAAAAAAAAAACACCGCGTTTACAAATGAGCATGACTTGACACATCGTGCGATCATCTGTTCAAGTGTTCCCCGTCCTAAGTCCCGCATGGACGTAGTATCGCACAAAGCAAGCATGAATAAGCTTTTTGTATTATTTTCAGCCATCAGCGAGACTTATCGCCCCCGCGCACATAAAGTACACGGCATCGGGGCCCCGCTTATCGCTAACAACGATCTCGAAGCTGTTTTTATAAGAAAAGGTTTAACCGGATTATAATCAGACATGTATTACGTCTCTTTGATTTTTAATCTCTTTATATCTTTTATACTCGTATGTGTAGTACAAAACATTAAAGGAGAGAAGGTTTGATTATTGTAAAGTGACGTACATTATACCCATGATGAATTTTTGTAAGCAAAGGTTATAATTTACCTTTTATGTCAAAATTCGTAAATCCTAAAATATTTCGAAAAACAATTTTCTTCACGTTAACAACATTTTCAATTAATGTGTGATGTGTAATGGCCGCCATGTATTGTAGTGGTGTTTGTTAGCTATATAAAGGGTTCTAGGCTTATGCTAAGAGCGTTTTGCCATATCAAGTACAATAAAACTAATAATAAATAAAAAAGCACACACGCCCGTATCAAAGTTAGAGGGGTAGATAAGGAGAGAATACGGATTTCCATTTGGCGCGATCCTTCTCTTCACACACTTCTTCGCACACTTCTCTTGCTACATTTACCTCCGTACCTTTATGCTACGCATACATAATACGGTTACGGGTAATCCTTATATCGCGTTTAGTATGTCTTTACTCTGATCGTAAGTTCGTCTAGGACTTCCCCTACGAACCCTGATTAACAAATAAATTGTGATTTCTCCACAGAGAAGACAGTGTAAACAGATGGAAAAAGGCATAAAACACAATTTAAATTAATAACATAGTAGTAATTAGTATGAGCATGTGATACAATAAGTCTTTCTTCAATATCATGTAGTGGCCGAGTAAGAGCGGTCGGTAAACAGAGGCGGCAATAAATCACGATAACGGTTTTCCGATAAAATGAACTCGCCCGCGCTCCGACTGCAGCGATAGCACTGCTCGTATTGTATGAAAAAACTATCATTGTTTCCTTGAGCAAACTTCCAATGAGCTGCGTCTCTACTGAGACATTTCTTAAGGCTTTATTAACATCAAGTTGCTATCTTACTAGTTATATCATAGCTATTCATCTTTAAAGTTTTCCGTCTGTAGTTCGTTTTAGAAATTTTAAGATACGTAATACTAGCGACCGGCCCCGGCTGTGGCACCTGTGGCATACACGTCAACACTTTTTTTCAATAATATGTTAGTTAATAGTATGTTTTATCCATTTTATCCAAAACTTTAATTTT
>JWHW01025145.1:19822-30701 GCA_000931545.1 Papilio glaucus | reverse complement strand
TTGCCGAGTCAACTAGTAAGCAATAAAAGAAAACCGGCCATTCATTTGTGTCAGGCCCTTATCACGTCTGTCTTTTGAGTCCAAAACATTAGGGTATCGCAGCAGCCTAGATGTAGCTACGTATTTTGCGAGAAGCGCTACCTTATCTCGACTACCTTTGCTTTGGACCGTCCAGAAATAAAATTTAATACGATCTTGAATCCATGCAAATAAATCAATTCTATAGGTAAAATGGAAACCAAGAAGCCAATCAAATAAGAACTAGGTTTGTGTAATATTACGACTAAAAACTTGAATTTGATTAATAATTATCAACAAAACGCCGAGTATGTCCCGCTCTTAAAGTATGCATTCTAACAACACGCTGCAACTAAATGTAGACTAATACTGTTGTTGTTTGGCCCAAATGTGTTTAGAGATACATTGCATGTTCAATATAGTTCTTCTCATAACGGCTATCGCAATCTCTAGCAATGCCCAAGTTTGTTATAATGTTATGTATAATTATAATGTTTTGTAATAAGATTACTTATACTTTAAGCAATAATTGGACGGTATGAGTCACCATAGTGGCTCTGGCATTGCAGACGTGCACACTAGCACTGCGTAAACACGCGTGGTTACTTTTTCAATTATAATTGATCGTGCGCAGGACGCCATGCTGCAGTGGGTACGCCGGCGGCTGCAACTGCCCGACGACAACGACGTGCGCCCGTGACACCCCGCTGCCGTGCCGCGCAGCCTGCATCCGGCCGCGTGCACGATCCACTACCACGGCTACAAATAATCTTTAAACCAATTAAACCATCCTTCGTCGTTTGAAACTGAAACACACAAAGTAAAGCTCAGCGCTCTTACAGCTCGATTTTGTTAATTTGAAAAATACTACCTTACTATAAAAACTAAGAGTTTGAATATTAGCCAATTTATTTATCTTGTAGGCTGTATCCCTCGACTAAGATTACCAGTGGCTAACTTTTGTCAGACGAGAATATTTAAAAATATCATAAAACTAAACAAAACCTATAATCTCAATGACGTTTAAATTTGTACAGATTTAAGTTTTTTTTTTTAAATAATTGCATGTCCTCTCTTAGCACATGTTTATGTTTGTAAATTGCTATGTTCCACCCCGTGTGTACACATTCAATGAGCAGCGTCAGGGACTAAACGTTTCACATAAACAATTTTGTAATATAATATTATTATAGTCGTTTGCAGTTAGCATAAAATCGCCGTACAAATAAATGTTAAACAGTTATGAAGTATTTCATTGTAAATATACCAAGCTATTCAAATTGTATTTAGATTTAATTATTTAGATTATAAGATAACATAAGATTAATGAATGATTGTAGTGATCCACATATCAATGACATGACTAGGTCTTGCGCCTGTCGCTCCTTCAATTGATGTCCGTTCTTTTTAATAAATTACCCATAATTGTTGGTACAAAAAAACCTCGTCCTCTTATCGTTATTTATTACGATAATAATGTAAATAAATAACTTGGATCATAAACTGTAAAAAATAAAAAATTGAAATCGACTCATACGCTTGTTTTATTGAAACTTGAATACACTCTGTGCGCCAATCTTGCCCAATATACAAAGTAACGAAAACTCCGTACACGCCAGAACGGCGCAACGGATTCGGCACATATATTATACTCTGGAATAACACATAGGCTAAATGTACGGTTGCCGTGAGGTATGTTTGTTTTTAGAATAGAGAACTAATATATATTGATGAAATAGTTATAATACACCCACGAAAGAAAATCAAACCTTGGCAAAAGCATGAGTGCCCGAACATAAAAATACGATTATTTTAAATTAATCAAAAGAATAGAGACAATCGTTTTAAACGTACAAAATGAGACGACGGGTGACAACGATAATAACACATATTTAAGACAAATATCGTATTCTATACTAATATTATAAAGACGAAATTTTGGATGTATGGATGTTTGTTACTCTTTCACGCAAAAACGACTGAACGTATCTGGATGAAATTTTGCACGGATATAAATTTTAGTCTGGAATAGCCCTTAGGCCATTTTTTATCCCAGAAAAATGTACGGCTCCTGTGGAACATTTTTTTGTTTTTTTTAACAGGTCCATATCTACGTATATAAAGGCGATGTGTTGTATTTATGCTCCCCATAGCTTCCGGGGCGGAGCATATATTTCGATAATCTGTTACTAACATGTAGCATGTGTATGCTCCTGTACCCACATGAGTATCCCACTTATTCATATACTCACATACTTACATGCATATTCAAATACAAACATACTCACATATACAAATACATATTCAAATACTCACTTAACTCACATATCGGTATACTTACTTAGTTATACACGTACTCACATACTCACGTACTGACACACGTACTCATATTTTCACATACTCACAGAGTGACATACCTTCTTGTCAGTCAATTGGAGAGTACACAAGTAAAAGTAACTGCAACATTCGATAGCCTAAAACCAGTGTACATACATAGTACAGGTCACGTATAATATAACAAACTTCTGATGAAATGTTATGCATCCAGGAGGTGAAGTAACAATAATATAATAAGATTTACTGACTGACCCCGCAGATAGACATACTTAGGAGCGATAATAACCCTCAAACATTTAACTAACATACCACCAGTATATGTGCATTGCTGTTAGATTAATTTGAAACAAAAGGGCTGCCGTTCACAGCACGGAATTGCAGCGATGCAGGGATGCTGTCGCAAAAAAATGCGATGTTGTCTCAGTGTTCACAGTGGCGGAGCTTGCAACATATGATGCACGATTGGGCCGGCTCGACCGGTGAAATAACAGCAGACAGGCGTGAAGTAGAAGTACTCTCCGTTTCGTCAATATAGTGATACATCCTCTTAAAGAAAAGGATGTATAGACATCCTTTTCTGATAAGGAAAGAATGGGGGTGGGAGAGGGGTAGTGGATGGATAGGAAAAAGGAAATGTCCTTTTTTCTGTTTATCCCCTGTCCATTAAAGAAAGGCAACGCATCTGCAGATAACTCAGCTAAACTCAGCATGTTGCAGATGCTTATGGGTAGCGGTCATATAATATCAGATGAACCGCTTGCTCGTTTGCCATGTTGTATTAAACAAAAAACGTAAAATACCATCTCCCACGTAATTACAAATACATCGCGACTCGTGACTAACTGTGCAGTGCATAGTACAAGTGAAACTTCAACGGACAAGTGTTGTCCTTTTCTTTGTTACGTGTTCTTGCATTTTTCAGTTTCGCATATTTTTATTCCTATATTAAATGGATAACTATTCATACCGAACACGAATAATAGCGTTGTGATTAGCGTATGTGTTTTAATTTATGTTTCTTAAGAAAAATGGATTATTGTGAGACAACCATAAAAGATAGATTATATGTCATCGGGGTCTTTTATTTAGCATATTTAAAGAGCTACAACTCTTTTACATATATTTTTAATATAAGTCCTATAGTAAGCCAAGAAAGCAAAATTGTCCTATTTTTAACCGACTTGTTGGTACGCATTATTAAGAATTACTAATAAACTACTTGTCAGATTCTAATTTAAAAAAAAATGGGACCACATAACAAGCACTACCTCTCGAATATAAAAAAAATCGGTAAATTAAAAAAACTCTTCCACGCGGCCGTAACGCTTTTTCGTGACCGAAGAATCCTTATATCCTATATAGAAGTTTCACTTAAAAAAAAAAACAGAAATAGCAAAAACTCTGGTTCGGAGTTCGTAGAATGGGTAAAGAAATCTTCATGTCATCCTCCTTTGCAACTACTCTCCTAAAAGGAAGCAGAGTGGACGATGTCCTGTGAAATTTTATGATCCAGAACGAGATTGCCTAGAGAACCATACTTACGAACAGTAACTTGAGATATATCATTTACACATATCTTGAGAGGCAGAGGAACGTTGCGTCCTCTTAAGCCCAGATTAATTTTCTTCATTTCCATAGAAACCACGATCTTTCCAAAAAAAATCTCCCCATTTCAAATGATAGATGCGTTGAGAACTGAGAATCAAATAAAATAAAATAAAACAACTTAAATTTTATATCAATAACATTAAAAAACGATAAATTGGCTCTTGGTTGGTTAAAGTTGCTTTTATTAGTTGCATTTTACTAAGCTTAGTATTGAACTTACTTATAGCTTTAAAACTCTATGCCGTATTACTGTGAAGCAATTCAATTTATTCGTTTCTGTGTATGTAAAATATGATGAATAATGTGTAAAAAGATATGTTTTAAACAAGGAACAATACATGTAGTCATTTTATATATCTTCGTGTACAATAAGTATATTTTCCAATTTTTTAAATTATGTTAACCTCTGCTCACATTTACTGGTGCGTAAATCGGAACGGCTCGTATAAAAAAATGTAAGTGACACGTCTGCTGTCAAATCAAACACTAACAGCATCTTAAAACTTCCACGATTGCAGTGTATATTACTCAGTGTTTGATTTTACGTGACAGTATTTTTTTTATCAAAACATGGTAAGCAAAATTTACTTTACAATTATAACTCAAAATAAAGATCCACGTGGTATAACCGACAGCAACCACTTGCGTAAATATTCAACTTGTTGAGTGAACAAATCGGTAACCACATCGGCGATGGGTCATCGCTGGACATATCCCACATATCTAAACAGATTTTATTTACTTAACTTGCTTACTTTGTACGCCGCTAACCTAACCTAACCAAAACAGTTCACTAAAATACTTAAATATATATTAATAAATATAGTTAAAATGTTATATTAACAAGTGTTTGCATGCCTATACTTAGGCTAAATTCTCGATTCTATTAAAGAACCAAATGTCATCTACATATATTTTTCTTAAATATATAATTTATTGTGTCTAGTGGCAGTGACTTTTGTATAGTAGAAGGTGGCAAACTAGCAAGTAGCATGTCACCGGATGTTATGTGACCACTGTAACTGGTCACACATCTGCGGGCGTCAAGATAAGATGCTTTGCCAGACTTTCTTAGAGGAGTGTAGATGGGAAGAGGATAAGAGGCCAGTGCATGCATCATATGATGCAGAAGTATAAGGACCTCTACTTCATATTAAGTCTAATCTGTGAGGGTACTGTCCTGCTCCAGTTGACCCATTGGTGCATGCTGTTCCTGGTTTAAAATAAAGTTGCATGCTACTTAGTTTTGGAAGATCTCTAACCTTATATATAATGTGACAGTTTATATATTATCTGAATAAATGTTTCAGTGTTAATAACTTTTGTTATACTTTTAAAGCCATTACGCCTGGATATAAAGAGAAAGCTGACAGCGCGGAGTGACAGAGTAAAATGTGTGGATCAGCATCCTACAGAACCCTGGCTGCTTTGTTCACTCTACAGCGGTGATGTCAATATATGGAACTACGAGACACACTCACAGATTAAAAGATTTGAGGTACAATTGTTTGATAGAATAATTAATATTGACAATTGTGTCTTTTAAAAACAGTAATTGACCACTTGTACATTTTTTTTATTTTGTATACATTTTGTAAGTTTGATATTTTCTTTAGGACATAACTATCTGAGTTGAATATGTGTTAGATACAAAAAAATCTCTGTGGAAAATTCTTATATTGGGTGAATGCACATCTTAGAAATGTTATTTGAATTGACATGCAAGAGCAATTTTTATACTATGGCTGTGTTCATGTGGAAGCTAGCTTTATCCAAGCTTCATATTTCTTTATGTAATGTGTGTGTCACCATGGCCAGATTTATCATTAACTGTAACAATGTTAACAATATGTTGTTATAGGTGTGTGATTTGCCAGTGCGAGCTGCCAAGTTTGTCCCCAGGAAAAACTGGGTTATCACCGGGTCAGATGACATGCAAATCAGAGTGTTCAATTACAACACGTTGGAAAGAGTGCACGCCTTTGAGGCGCATTCTGATTATGTCAGATGCATTGTAGTTCACCCTACACTGCCTTACATTTTGACCAGTAGTGGTATGTTTTAAATTTGTAGATTTGCTAATTATTCTGTTTAGTATAGAAATTTCAATCTAAAAATTCATAATTTTATTGCAAACAAATATTCAATCAAAAATAATGTTTTGATACAATACCAAAAAGGATGTAAGGATCAAGAGGTATATTGATTTTGGATAAAATTACTTTTACAGTGTTAAATCACAATTTTTAAAACATTATTTTCAAATGTGTCATTAATTCATTTTATAATTAATTATAGTCATTCACGTGTTAATTTTTCCCTTTTATACAGATGATTTATTAATCAAACTGTGGAACTGGGATCGCAACTGGGCATGTCAGCAAGTGTTTGAAGGGCATACACATTATGTTATGCAAGTTGTAATCAACCCTAAGGATAACAACACATTTGCTAGTGCCAGTCTCGATACAACTGTCAAGGTCTACATTCATTATTTTATTTCTGACTCATATATTATCTACAGTCTACACTCTCAACAGGCACAAGCACATACAATCCATTTCCTCAACTGTAACATTTTTTTATGGAAGAAGTTGGCAAACGACCCTCGGTTCACCTGATGTTAAGTGACCACTACCCATAGGCAATTGCAACAATGAAATCTGTTGCAGATGTGATGCCTACCTTTAATGGAAAGAGGAGGGGATAAGACAGGACAAAGTATATAACTTTCTCCTATTCATCCTCTTCCTCTTCCAATCCTATCCTATAGGAAAGAGGACTGATACTGGGCGACACCTCACTCATCAGACGAAACGCAGAAGTATAAAATACTCCTACTTCACGCCTGTCTTCTGTGAGGGCATAGCATTTCAACGGTCAAACTGGCCCATTCTTGCGACGAATGTTGTAGCTCTACCACTGTTAAATGTTAACATTTTCACATTTACTTAATAAACCTTGATCATTTACAGGTATGGCAACTAGGTTCAACCATATCTAATTTCACACTAGAAGGACATGACAAGGGTGTGAACTGTGTGGATTATTACCACGGCGGAGACAAGCCATATTTAATAAGTGGCGCCGATGACCGACTCGTAAAAATATGGGATTATCAAAACAAAACCTGTGTACAGACATTGGAAGGTATGTCGACATTGGTAGATTTGTTTGATTTTGTTGAGATGCCCTGTTCAAATTAATTTCTTACGCCGCCTGTTTGGTCTAGTAATCACGTAAGACTGGGCAGCAGTCGATACGGGTGTCATAGAAACTAAGGCCGACTAGACCCCTAAGAGAGGGCAATCAATATCTGATTTGTATTTGAATGTTGTTGTAGGGCACGCACAGAACGTGACGGCTGTGTCGTTCCACCCGGAGCTGCCGGTGCTGCTGACGGGCTCGGAGGACGGCACCGTGCGTATCTGGCACGCCGGCACCTACCGCCTCGAGTCCTCGCTCAATTATGGCTTCGAGAGAGTTTGGACTATTTGTTCTATGCATAGATCTAACAATGTTGCCGTCGGGTAAGAATGTTGCGACTTCATTTGCTATACCATTTTATTGTATACATTGCATTATAGTCAATGAAATTAACAGGAAATAGTTGCATATTTACAATAATAATTTCTGTTAGTATTTCGGTGGTAAGTTTTTGTGACTTTTTAGATACGATGAAGGCACCATAATGATAAAAGTGGGCAGAGAGGAGCCTGCGATATCTATGGATGTTAACGGAGGCAAGATTATTTGGGCCAAGCATTCGGAGATGCAACAAGTTAACTTAAAAGCCTTGCCGGAGGGTAAGTTTTTACGTGTTGCATTGATAATATTTTTGTTGCCGTATAATTATTATAAAATTCACTATTTTTAAAATAAATTATTCATACAAAAATCAACTTTTACTTTTCTGAAAAAAAATAATCAAACCATCCAACCATTCTCATTCTTATATTATAAATTTAATTTATATTATCTTATAACTTTAAATTCCAGGAACAGAAATCAAAGACGGGGAACGCGTTCCCGTCGTCGCCAAGGACATGGGCTCGTGCGAGATCTACCCGCAGACGATCGCGCACAACCCCAACGGCAGGTTCGTGGTGGTGTGCGGCGACGGCGAGTACATCATCTACACCGCCATGGCGCTGCGCAACAAGGCGTACGGCACCGCTCAGGAGTTCGTCTGGGCGTTCGATAGCTCCGAGTATGCCACACTGGAAAACTCGGATTCTGTTAAGGTTTTCAAGAACTTTAAAGAAAAGAAGAATTTGGTCCCCACTTTAGGCGCAGGAGGTAATGCTCTATTTGTCCTTGAACCATGATGCCTATGTCATTAAACAATTAATTAATTATATTATATTATGTATAATTTGCTTGTAGAACAGTTAATTAAATTATTAAGAATATAAGAGAAGTAGTATAAGTAAAACAGGGAACAATCGGTATAGTTTAGTATGTATACCAATTCTCTGAATAACATCGATTAAAAATAGCGTTGTCAAGGAAAAGTGTGGCTTGAAATATACCAAATGTGACTAATTGAAAAGGCTTCAATCTTGTTCTAGATCATGCTCGTTGAATGTGATGAACATGACAAATTTATGTTGCCAAAGTGACAAGTGTGTAAATGAAGATGAAACTAAACAGGTGTGCCAGGATTGCGCCAAATGGAAATCCGCAATTTCTGTCTACCCCTCTGAGTTACCATTAGTAATCATTGAACTCAATGATAAAAACTTAATGATGTAAAAATTGAAAACAAAGAAATATATTTTGTCCTTATAGTGATCTTCAGTCACAACTGAACTGTTTGCAGGCATCTTCGGTGGCTTCATGCTGGGCATCAAGTCTATCAGCGGCGCCATCTTCTCCTTCTACGACTGGGAACATTTGGAGTTGATCCGGCGGTGCGTATACATTGCAATAGCTCGCACTTTATTAATGTTTTTAATTAATTTGGTTAATAACCTGTACGGCGAACCATCTCTGTGTCATCTCATTTATTACTTATGAAGAACCGAATTTATTAATTGTGTTTTTACAATGATTTTAACATTTTATTCGTACAACAGATGTTGTTACTACTACTAACTAACTACGTAGATTGATAGTAGACTAAATATGGAAGTCCTAGCCGCCTGCAGTTTGTGCATTCTTTTATCATTCTATGACAATACATTGATAATAACATTTAGGATCTAATATAACAAACAATTAGTTGTTACCGTTTTGATAAAAGATGTACAAGCTCGCCGGGACGGCCGCCGACAACATAACACTTAAAGTAGCCCAGTACATTGGTAACATTATAACTTGTATAAGAACAAGAACAATTTCTAAATGAAACTTTGAACGTAAACGTTTGTTAACCTTTGCATTGGTCAGCATCGAGATCCAGCCGCGGCAGGTGTACTGGTCGGAGAGCGGCGCGCTGGTGTGCCTGGCGGCCGACACCAAGTACTACGTGCTGCGCTACGACGCCGCCGTGCTCAGCCGCGCGCGCGATGAAAACCTCGACGTCTTCGAGCAGGGCAAGGAGGCCTTCAAGGTTACCCATTTGTTTCATATCGGTACAAACTTTCGGCCGTTGTAAGCTTTGGCGCGGTGGAAAACGGGCTAGTTCTTGACCTCATCTTACGTGACCTCGCAACCTGACGGAGGTTATATAATATCTTACTTAAGTTAACTTAACCGGTCATTTGATCGATTTTCAATTTGGTAAATGTTTGACGTCAGGTGGTGGACGAGATAAACGAGACGGTGAAGACGGGGCTGTGGGTGGGCAACTGCTTCGTGTACACGACGGCCGGCAACTGCCTCAGCTACTACGTGGGCGGCGACATCGTGTCCCTGGCGCACCTCGACCGTCCCATGTACATCCTCGGATACGTCGCCAAGGAGAACAGGTCGCCATCCCCCTCCCCTCAACCCCCACAACCTACACACGCTGACATGCTACCTTACAGAAATAATTAAAGTGCTCCTTTGGCCATATTGATAGCATAATAACCTACATATGTAAGATATCTTCGGTCAAAGTGACAGTGACAGGGGATGCAGGATACCTTACATAAGATATACGTGCCCCAGTTGGGATACAAGGTGCCCTTCACCGGTGGTAGCCACGGTAACTGATAGGGACGCCTTGACCGGCCGATGTGCCGTCTAGATCAGAAAAGTGCATCGATCTTAGAGAACATCGTCGTGGTATTTCACCGGTCGAGCCGACTCGTCGTGCAACAGACGTTGTTGTTGTTCGATTCTACCACTGTTAAAGTAGTGTTAGTGAGCCGCATTTCGGTTGTACCTGAAAAATTAACCATCGGTCGCTTGCCATCGATCGTTGTCATCGGTCGTTTGGCGGCGAAGTAATTGTGATCGCAACGTGTTCTCAGATTGTACCTGAACGACAAGGAGCTGAACATCGTGTCGTACTCGCTGCTGTGGGCGGTGCTGGAGTACCAGACGGCGGTGGTGCGCGGCGACTTCGAGGCGGCCGACCGCGTGCTGCCCACCGTGCCCTACGACCACCGCTCGCGGGTCGCACACTTCCTCGAGAAACAGGTACATACACACCGACATATTTGTCATAATCCTAACATTTCGATTGCAATTTTGAACAGCGTTAACATTACGAACAGCTTTAGGATTGCACACATTTCCCCCTCTTATAGATTGATTGTTGTTGGGTGAAAACATTTAGACGAAACAAAAAAAAACTAGTTCGCTGTTTACCTTTTATGTAACAAATATGAAATCCGTAAGTACGGGCTAAATAAGTGGTACATTTTCGATAATATTTACACGGACTGCGCAGCTGAACGACTCCAAAACGAATAGGACAATAAAGCTTCTTGATGAAGGGATTTGTATCTTTTTTCATCATCGCTGGAAACTTGTGGGCGAATAG
>JWHW01025126.1:265668-281175 GCA_000931545.1 Papilio glaucus | reverse complement strand
ATTCTCTCTTATTACGCACACATTTGAAATGCTTTAGGCTTGTTTATTATTTATGTATACATGTCGACTCTACATGTCTTATTTGTTATAACATGACAAATTTTAATTTCGCCTAGACGGTTTATATTAAGTGTCGTTTTAAAGATTGTTCTGTTCTTAAAGCAAATTTACATAATATATATTTATTACAGACTAAGCGAATACCATGTTATTTTTATCTTTTGTTTAAAGATTCTTTGGTATATTAGCGTACGTTTAGTTTGTCGTAATTTGAACAGCTCTGAACACTTCATAGTTACGAAAACTGTTGTTTCATAGATCCTTAGATTGAAAATTGAACATAAAATAATATTTGATTGTATTGATACCGATATGAACTTTTACATACAAATTTAAAGTTTTTTTCGTCTAATCGTAATTTTAACATAGTTAACATTAAATTATCCGAAAACTGAACGATGATGAAGAAATAATATTAAATGGTGTCAGATCTGTCAAATCACTGAAACTAAAATGATTTAATCGATTAATGTATATGAATACAGGGTATATCCAAAAAGGTTTGGGAGTTTCGGATACTCATGATGATTTGTAAATGTGCAATGAAATTAAAAAAAAAACTATTTTAAGTTTTACTTTTGATTTATATAAAATGTTTCATTCGATCATTATCACATGTATTTCTTACTTAAATAAAACGTATTCAAGAATTCCTTTACTTTTCAAGGGTTTCCTTTAGATGTAGTAGTTTGTTGTCCCATTGTTTCTTGTTGTAAACTTTAGGCCATTTAAAACTAATGATGCGCCATTCAAGCTATTTGTTGACCTCTACTCATTCGCCAGTAGTAGCCCTTCAGGTTTAGTAGTTCCGTGTGAGTTCCGCGCTCGATGATTTTACCTAGGGAAGATGACAGAAAAGTGTTTTTTTTAACAAGTAACATAAATAAAAGAACAATAGATGAATTGGGAACTTTTAGCCTCGTGGAATGTGATTGCTTTCGTGTCAACATTTCTTCGAGAAGAACTTTTTTGACAAAAGGGTGTTTTCGGGGCTATCATTTCACCTATACTAGCTTAACCTTATAAAATCAGCGACGAGTTGTCTACCCTTGTTGGGCCTCTTCGATCTTTAGGTAAGATGTCACCGTGATTTTAATTCTTAATCGTTTTGAAAATATATTTGCACAAAATCTTCTAAAACCCATTTTTACTTCTAGCTAAGCTTCTAGTATTAAATAGGAACGATTAACATTTGGTTCTGGTTATTTATTGTACGTTATTCGTTTGTTTGAGGGCTGAGGGTAGACCGATAAAAGTGTAACAATTAAAAACGCCACCAAAACCGACATGTTTTTATTACCTAGCGGATCTTTTTGCAGTGATTGAGGCACTTTCCGATCTAATCAAAGTTTTGTTCAGTCTATTCAGTATAGCTGGCCGTCAATTTAGAAGATATAAATATATTTATAACGTTTAACTACATTCTTTTAATTTAATCATTCCTTAATACAAGCAGGAGAACACAATTTTAAGAAGGAACATAACATTGATCGAATGAAATAATCGCAAATCATTAAAAAAATAAATGAAAGATAAGAAAATAAGAGACAAAGTACCACTACCTAAAGTACCCTAAAACACATAGAAAGAACGGACGGATTAAAGAAAGCTGTAAAGGAACTAACCATTAAGAAGGACTGGATGGAAATATAAAAAATTAAAATGGAAAGCTGTGCAAGTAAACGACCTGCAACACATTTGCTTGTTGTAGTCTATGGGTAGCGTTCACTTAACAATAGGTGAATCGCTTGCTTGGTTTCCACCTTATCCATAAAAAAAAAACAATCATGGCACTAATATTAACAGAATAATTTAATGAAATGAGTGAGACGAAAAATATATCGGACGACTGAACAAAAACTATGAAAATACTATACTACCAATACACGAAAAGGGAGATAAGAGAAGAAATAGGAAATTATCGCCCAATAAGTTAAATATTTAATCTATACAAAAAAAAAACTAAAATAATTTGGTCTCGCATTGTCACTGTTCTAAATGCAAACCAGGCTGGGCTGTTTCTTATGAGGTAGTAGTACTTAGTCCAGCTGTGGACAGATACAGGATGAAAATGATGATGAAGCTTCATACTTATAATCACTTCAAGCTTCATCTGGACCTAGGAATTCCCCAAGACCTTCCATAATATTCGGTCCCTTTCTTTCCGTAACCCAACATTTCCCGCCGTATTATTGACATCATTGATCCATTCGGAAGGAGGGCGCCCTTCACTTTTTCATATCTAGCTTACCTTTCTCTAAAACACATATGAGGTCCGAATCTTTTATTGTAGACAGACGATGAGCGATGGTAATACATGTGCGTCCTTTGGCAGCTTTTTCCAACGCTTCGGACACAGCCTGAAATAAGAAAATATTTTTTGAATACAATAATTATCAGTCATCAGGACATAGAACTAGATCACCATAAAGACCTTTCCTCTCTCAACTTCCGTAGCCTTGCGATTTCTATTGTATATGTTGAAGACTCTTTTTCGCAACTCATACTTGTGTGCCTTAGATAAGACAAGCAAGTGCAGAAGAAACCGTATTTTGCTAGAGATATATGTTACAGATCTTGTTCGACATATATTGATCTGTCATACAATAATATTGTATGATAAATATTTCACCTTCTCACTGTTAGCATCAAGCGCTGAAGTGGCCTCGTCCAACAACAAAAGTCGCGGCGAACGTATCAGCGCTCTCGCGATACAAACGCGTTGCTTCTGCCCTCCGGACAGCTGCGCGCCGCTAGCACCTAGGTTCGTATCATAGCCCTATAAAAGATTAATGAAATCAAATTATGAATGTACAATCTTATGACAAGAATTCTTACACCTGTGTGAAGTGGATATGAAAATCATAAAAATTGTTAAACCTCTTACTATTATGAAACCTTCTGGGGCCTCCAATCAAACTCAGCAGAGCCTTTTAGTACGGATAAAACTGAAAGTGCTTTGTTTTGGGACCTTAACCTATTCTATGAGACCGACCGCTGAAGACATAAATAATAAGTTATTTGTTAAAAAAAACTAAAACCTTTTACCTTGGGCAGGGAAACGATGAAGCTGTGTATATTAGCGGCTTTAGCAGCGTTTATGATTTCGTGCATTGAAACTTTACGGTTGTTGTCACCGTAAGCGATATTCTCTGCTAAGGTACGATCGAACAAAACCGGTTCTTGCTGCACCACTCCCAGTTGCCTCCGAAGACGTGGAAGTGTTAAGTTCATACGGATGTCACGATTGTCCAATTCCTAAAAACAAACAAAGTTATTAATATATTTAAATTTTATTCTAACATCGGCACTAAAAATATTAGAAATAACATAACTTAAATGTAATAATGTTTGTTCTCTTTTTTAGTCAATGATGAAACCACCCTTGTCTTGACAACTATATTTTTATATTGTTTTCGTTAGCTTTGTCATATAGCACGTTACTTTCCTAATGTGCATGGATGTTATATGACGGCGGACCAAGATTGGTTAAGAGTGTTGGACAGTTCCTCTCAGTTCTTATCTCACAGAGATTTACTTCCTCTTCCGCTACTAACATGTCATTGTCTAAACTTGTTTGTTTTCTCATCTTTACGTTTTTTTGTTAAATCATAATTTAAAGAATAAATATTTAGTGTACAATTATTGTCACAGCTTTAATCATAGTTAAGCATTTCAAATATTCTAAAATCAACCGTATTTTTAATTTAAAAAAACCTTAAATTTTATACAGTTTTGGTAATGTCAGTAATTAAAAGTTAAAAGTTGACATTCTGACTGACAAGTGTTATTACATTTCATAAATTTTCAAAATGATTTCGTTGCAATTGAGTTCTTTGTTATTTTTTATTTGTTCAAATTTATGGCTGAGATTTGAGGTAAAGGTTTCCTTGCCGTATCCGTTATTCGGTAGTCGCGCCAGTGTGTTTTTTGAGACAACAAATTTATGTTGCAAAAGTGAGTTGCTGCGTTGGCAGGGGACGTCTAAGTAGAACTGAACTGAAGTGACTTACTGAAGAAGGGCGATAAAAAGAGTACCAGTAACCGACAAATATGTATGCGTAGAGATGTAGAAGCGAGAGAGGTGTGCCGGGATCGCGCCAGATGGAAATCCATAATATCTGCCCACCCTTCGGGTTACGGGCGTGTGGGCGCTTATTGATTTATTTTAATTTATTAAATAAACATAAAATTATGTTAAATGTTATTTCATTATTCATTTCTTATAAGTTCCTTAAGATTATTTGTATAAAACTGTAAATTGTAATGTGGTTAATAATTTACAGTTTATTAAAATGTACTTCATAATTCACAGTTTTATACACAAAATAATAAAGCCGCCAAGGAACCTATTCATTACATTCAATTTGAAAATCCCGCCAAATTTCGTGTTTTCTATGGGTTTCCGCCGTGGCTACAGTAGTGTAAGAATATAGACACTTGTTTCTTCTTTTTTTGTATGAACATACGATTCTTCTCTCGTTAGAGAGCAGTTATGTTCTTTGATTCCTACTGAATTGTGTTTTATTTTGAAATTTTTCTTAATATGTTTGATAAATGAAAAACCATGAAAATACAGAATTCTTAACGTAATTAATCTCCGCCCAAATTTAATAAATAGAACTAAAGTATACTTAAATAAACGAACTTTTAGCACCAAAAGTGTGACATAGAAAACACATCTTTACACGCACACAATGCATCTGCCTCGGTACGCGCTATTGTTACGTTACTTTACTGAATGTTGGCTGAATATGTACTCCAAGCTAATTTAGATACAACACTGTAAATCGTAATTTATAGTTAATCAGGGCACCGCGGACCACTTCTTTGTGCCGCGTCATCTTGCTTTTGGATTCTAATTTCTCTTTCCCTCAATCTGCGTTCTCTTTCAAATTCCATCATCCTTACGATATAGTCATCGTGCTCGCAGTTGAGGTAGGCATGTTTATCGTGATGGCACAAATGAACAAACGGGAAGTATTTATAGCGACAGACTTGGTAACTCAAGAGGCAATGAGCGCAATAATCGCGGTACTTGGGCGGAATTCGGGCAGAAATCAAATGCTCCTCTTTAGCTATCATTACGCGTTTAGCTCTTCTAAATTTAAAACCGGAGTTGCTATCGAATGTTGGTTTATCGTCTTGTTTTAGGTCAAGATGCCATGACTTCATCGTGCCTATTACCTGGCCCATTATGTTTTCGCAACTTACGTAAAACTTTAATATGTGAATGTATCAGAAATGTCACTTTATAAAAAATAGCAGATGTATATTTTACATAAATTCGTTTCTTTGTTGTCACAATTGACAATGTCTAATTTTTCTTTTTCCCAAATATCAAATTTATTAAAAGGTTTTACTTAAAATATATAATAACTGTTTTATAAACAGTTATTATACACTTTTTATACATAATTCTGCTATCCATGTGTGTCAAAGAATTCCGCTTAAGCTGTAAAGTAAAAACCTAACTAAAACAGTACTGTATTTGAATGGGCTTCAGATGGTTTAGAATCACAATTGTACCTACTTAATCCTGCTAAAACCTGCTGCAATCAGGTTCGAAGAGACCTTTCTTAACTCGCTAATAGTAAACAAACTAACGTTCATATCCTAACATAGATTTAATAATAATAAAATAATATTTAATATTGATAAAAGTTTATTTACTTACAATGCTTCCAGAATCCGGATCGTAAAAGCGTTGCATCAATTGTAGAATTGTTGATTTACCGCATCCAGATGATCCAACCAATGCCACAGTTTTCCCAGCCTCGACCTTGAGGTCTATACCTTTAAGGATTTGCTGATGCGGTCTAGTCGGGTAGCTAAATTCAACGTCTTTGATGCTAAAGTTACCTGTTGCGGTCTGAAAAATAAATATTGTGGATCTCGCTTTAATATATCTATTCAAATGAAACAATTGAAAGAAAATGAAAGTTTAGATGACGTTAAAGAGACATTATACTTTTATGAATGAATCTATTAACACACTAAAATGTAAAATATCGCTCCCTTGTATTGGAGGCCAACACAATCAGCCTCAACGCATGCCTCAATTTAGGTTTCTGCGTCAGCACAGTAAGTACAATAATAACATCTGGAATCACAATAAGTTATCCTTACCCAATCCCGCCTATCCTTTACACCATCCTCCGTCCTTACTTTAGGCTGCCTATTTATGATTGATAATATCCTCGCCCCGCAAGCTTTGGCCGAATTAAAACTAGGAGCATAAACTAGAGATTGTCCCAGCATGTAAGCCCCGTACATTAGAGCTTCATTTACTCTGTGGATAAAATATTTGGGAGAGTTATGATAGTAAATGATAATATTTAAAGTATAGTTATTATAAAGGCTTTAATCTCAACCCTGGTACAATTTTATATAACAAACCATGCAATCGTTAAATTAGTTGATCTTGAAGGATAGCTTCGATTATTGTACTATAATAATTTGTACTACAGTAGGATATTCTAGGCAGGGCTCCAAAATACAAAAAAAATACAGGAGAACAATTTTATAATCGACTTTAGTAAACTTACAGCAGTACAATTTTATACTCAATTCCTTCGTAGGCCACGAGTACTGCGCCGTACACTGTCGCGCTAGAGTACGACATGAAGGGCACGTACACACCTAGACCGAGCACCAGCCCACGCCACCTGCTCTTCTTGATTAGAGCAGATCCAGCTTCGTTTAGAGCTTCTTCGAACCTCTTCAAGAATGTTTTTTCCACGCCTAAAAAACACAAGATTACTAACTACTATTGGATGTTGGAGAGCAACGTTCCTTGCTATTATTGAATGTTAAATTGTACGCTGTGGCATCATTCGGTCAAATTTAAAATTTGTACGATTATGATAAAAAATATAGCCTACATTACATTTCTTTCTGATGACATAATTCGTTCGCAAAATATATTCGGTAGCAGTAGTAATAGTAGCGTCAGATTTTATCCAGTTAGTTTAGAACTTCCCCAAATCGTCTAATATTTTATGTTCTAATACTATTCTTAATATCCTGGTTCAATCTGCACAATTCTTGTAACTCAATCACATTTTGAAATTCAAAATCACACTCATCAAATTCTAAGATACTACTTTCTATGGCAATAATTTCTTATAAATAAAATTAACTTACCCAAACTTTGGACAGTTTTGATACTGACAACTGCCTCGGTTGCAATTGCGGTTGCAGACTCCATGGCGGCACGCTCGTCTGTTTGTGATTTTTGCGACACGATCCCTTCTAGCCATATACTTCCCACCATCTGTTATAATTATAATAAGTTGGATCACTCTGTGTATTGACGACCCACAACTGCACGCAAAACCTTCCAAGCATGAACATATTGAAATTAAACAAATATTGATAAAAATATTTTGTTGAGATATTTGTAGGCTAATCTAATTTTAAATAATTTATTATGTCTTATTTTATGGAAAAGAAACCACTTCTTTATTATGTCGGTTACTTACGAGGGGTAAGAACGCCGTGCCTACTAGAGTAAGTTTCCAGTTGTAAGAGATGGCCATTATAAAACCGACTACGACGGAGCTGGTGCCTTGCAGGATGAGGCCAATTCTAAGCCCTGTCGCTCCCTGGACCTCTGCAGTATCGCCGCTTAGTCTTGCGCACATCGCTCCCACTGTGTTTCTCTCTTTGTCGAAGAAGCCGATCTCCTAGAGCATTAAATAAGACGTTGCTAAATAATTAAATGAAGAAAGCGTTGTATTATTTAAATAGCTGCTGTAGTGATAACCAAATGTTTCTGTGTTATAGATTAAAATATGACAAAGTTCTATTAGTTACTTTGAAAGTCATAAGACCTAGAACATCTAATTTCTGTTTTATTTTACTACAGTTTTTGCAATTTAATCTTGTCTTTGATTCTACTTTAACGTATTAACAAGAACGTGCAAAGGCCTTTACACTTATTCTCTTGCCTTAAAAGTTTAACAACCATACATATTTTATCAATCTTATCCTCCATGACTGTATGGTTGCTTTTAGAAAAGGCTAAAAGAGAAAAGCACAATTTTTTTTATATATTAATTTAGTTTGAGAGAGTAAATAACTTACCTGTTTCAGTATAGCAGAGAAATATTGATGTCTCAATCTAGTTGTCATCTTAAGTCCTGCGTGAGTAAACGTAGCACTCTGAAGAAACATAGACACGCCAGCCACGGCAGCCACGACAACAAACATACCGGAATAGAAGTCAGCCAGGTAAATGATTTCACTGTGATCCTTTAGGACGAATATCTGAAATTATAAACGGTGGGTATAGCTTCTTGTTTTAATGTTTCAAATTCAGTACTTTTGGAGATAATGTAAACGATGATTTATTTATATTGATGTATTTTTTAATTAAAAAATAACTATGCGCTCACGCCCGTAACCCAGAGGGGTAAGCAGAGATCATGGATTTCCATTTGGCGCGATCCTGGCACACCTCTTTCGCTTCTTCTAGTACATTCATACATCTACGCATACATGCTCGTCGGTTATGTGTGCTCATTACACCGCCTTTTTTTAGTAAGCCACTAATCCGATCGATAACTAATAGTTATACTCCTAGGGGAGCTCCTACCAACACTGCCACTCACTTTTGCAACATAAATTTGTTTCGTTATTCTCTCTTCATGACCGAACCACCGAAGCATATCTTTCTCAATTCTAGTCACAAAATTCACTAAGCCACACTTTTTCCTTATTTCCCTATTTTTAATCCTATCATTTGAAGTTACGCCGAACATACTTCTTAAGGATCGCACCTCAACGGCATTAACACTACTAGCATGAATTTCCAAACCCAGCTCTCACTTCCATACATTAGAGTGAGGCTAGTACAGAATTATGTATTGCTAGACGAACGATCGAAATAGACACATTCTGACTCCTGATTACTGTACCTTTAGCCCCATTCATTTTATTTCCCACATCCACTCCTCTTTCAAAAATTTTCATGCCTACCATCTCTACTAAACAAATATCCCAAATACACGAACTCTTCTACCTGTTTCACTTCTTTACCGGTAACATTAAATTTATTTCAACTATTGTCTTTGTTCTCTTTCATTCATGCCTTTACCTTCTAATTAATCATTAATTACATTCAATATAAGTTGTAAGTCCTCCACCGATGACGCAAACACGATCTGGTCATCGGCGTACAAGAGACATTTTACAACTAGCTCACCCATTCTTAATCCACAATTTTGGTCTTTCAAAGCTTTCAAATAATCATGCACAAACGCTCTACACAGCCCTATTTACACCTTTATTGATGCTAAACCAGTTAATCCTAGAAGCAGTAAAATCCAAACTGAACTAAGGTTGATCACAGATCATCTCTTTCAACTCATAGACCTTTTCTAAATCTACGAAGCGCAGAAAACGTTTTGGTTGTTTTATTAATTATACTCACACCACCGGTGTATCCAAACAAGAGGGCAAATATCGGGAAACAAGCGCCTTGAACAAACGCAGCGATGGAGCCGACAACAATGTACGGCCATTCTTTTCCGTTGAGCTTCAACAGATCCCAGTCGCTGACAGGTTTGATTTCCTGTAAAACAAAATATTTATTTAGTTTTCATCTTCTTAAGGTGCTTCATCGAATAGTGGAGGTTGGCAGCCATATTCATGTCACAGTAACAGTTGGGAGGCACGCGAAATTCTGATCTACTCTTTTATATTACTAGTAATAAAAGGTTTTAAAATTGTACCAGATTTGATGTTTCTTTTGATGTTTTGTATCAGATATTAGTTACAGGGTAAAAATTAGCCTTTTGCCGTCAAATAATGTTTTAATGGGATAGGAGTTAAGCAAGTTTGAGCAATCTCTGGTAAGTAAGTGACCAAAAGAGGTATATGCGTGTATCTCAAGTTTGCAGACGTTGCAATGAACTCATAAAGCGATTTTTACCCGCGCCTTTTGTACAATGCAGATATTGTACACAACAAAATTTAAGTGATATAAATTAATGTATAGCAGGGCTTACTTCATCGTCATTGTCCATCTCTTCGTCAGACTCAAATTCACTGTTGAACACAATGTTCTGCAAGCCGGTCGATATCACTGAACTTATCGAACCGCGCGGAGTCATCCAATCATGAGACTCTGTCAAAGTTTCAGTATTAAATAGTTTTTTAAAATACAGTACAATAAGTAAGTGAAACCAACCAATATTATTTCAACAAATAAAAGCAAAGACTCACACACTTAAATGTACTATAATGTTAAACATATATGTATATTTATATATACATTTATGTTTTGATAACAATCGATGTATGTTGGCAATATGAAAACATTGTCAGAACCTGGTCAGTACAGACGATTTGCGATTGTAAAAATAGAGCGGTTGATGGGATTAATAGTTCGTCGAGTATCAATTCTATCACTGCAAGTGAAGTACGTTTGAAAAATACTGTCTTTTCATGACCTTAAACGTAAGATGCTACCGCCTTATTATCGAAGTCATCTTAATATTTAACGACCATGTTTGGTACACTTGTAGCGGAAATAATAATACGAATTGATAAACCTCCTTTTGGCTTTTCTTTCCTGGACAATATAACGGCTGAAATATATAGTAAAAAGATGTTGAAGCCTAATGCCTTGGTGGGTCCAGATCCGCATCAAATACGATACCACCGTCTATAGGACGACATGGTGTACCATAAGAAGAAATTAATGGATAGAGAAGTTAATGATCCTCAGGTATGAGTTCCAGGACTGATTAACAAAAATAAACAACGTATTAACTAAAAATAATACTTATCTAATAAAAATAATCTTATACTGCTTTAAAGTTGGTTAGCGAATAATTACCTATCTAATAACAACCGATATTTGTGTGACATTGTTATCAAGAACAAAAGATCTAATTATATACCTCGTTTTATAGAATGATGTCTGTGTGGCCGTCGTGTAGATCTTCGCTTCACATCAACTGTGGGCACTAAAGCTGCGTCCCCAATATCGACTTCATCGGTTTCTTCAGCTAAGGTCTCTATAACGTCCGGCTCCTTGTTCTCGTTGCCAGTTGTTACCAATTTATAATAGAAACCTGGTTTACGAACATGAACTTTTTCAATAACATGATTGCGCTAGTGTGCCTATTACATGTTAGTGTTTGGATTATTTATGTAAAAATACGGCAATTATTTATCACGATCATAACTAGAGTACTTTTATAATTATCGCACCACTTAAATTTGTAATTACACTTTCTTTCTTAAGGAGATAACAATCATCTTACTCATTTATATTTATAATTAAAATTTCTTTACTATAGACTAAGATTTTTCGTTAAATTTGCCTTAAGTAATTATGCCCTTGGAAAATTCAGTTCAGTTTGAGTATACAATGCCTGCCGACTTGTGCTATAGTGAATATTTTTGAAGGCTGCTTTTTTATAGAAGAATGTGGCAAACGACCAAGTGGTTCGCTTAATATTAAGTGACCGCTACGAATAGGCATCTGCAACAAGCTAATGAGTAGAAAATGCGTAACCTACGGACAGAGGAGGGGATAAACAGAAATAAGGATATTCCCTTCCCATCCTTTTCTTATCAGAAAAAGATAGGAAGGTAGAGACAGACTAGAACTGGCCTCCAGCACCTCACTCGGACTAAATGCAGAAATACTTCTACTTCACGCCTGTTTTCTGTGAGATCGGTCTGGCCTGTCCATTCATGCTGCATATGTTGTTGTTTCGGGGTCTACCACTGTTAAAGATATGATTTTAAAGTTTATAATAAGCATTATCTTGTTTACCTTTGTCTTTCATAAGTTCCTCATGTGTCCCTTGCTCAACTATAGCGCCTTGGTCCATGCATATAATGCGGTCAGCGTTCACAATTGTCGATAACCTAGGAAACAAAGCAAATTAGACAATACGGTGTCAAAATACGCAAAAATGATCATAATTATCCGTCGTCGTCCGAACCGTTCGATACTATCTCATTGTATCGGATTGTATTGTGTGTACGTCGTCCCTTTTTTAATCCACTTACGAGAAATCTTTCTTCTCGCTCTTGTAACTACATCTCCCTAATTGTGATTGCTCGCACTGAGTTAATCCTTAATCAAATTAAAATGTGATGTTTTTTAAAAACCAAAATAATTTAATTTAATTTTTCTAGGCATTTATTTGATACAAAAAAGTATAGCTACCTATGTGAAACCATGATTGTTGTTCGGCCTGCGCTCGCCCTGTCCAGCGCCGCCTGCACTTGCCGTTCCGAGTGCGGGTCGAGGGCAGAAGTGGCTTCATCCAGTAGTAACACAGCCGGCTCGCGCAGAAGAGACCGAGCTATCGCTATCCGCTGTTTCTGTCCACCAGACAGCGACGCACCTCTTTCGCCTATCACTGTATCATAGCCCTAAAAAACAAATTATTACGTCACTATAGAGGTCAAAGCCTTAAATCAAACGATGAAAAATCAAGAAGTTGATCTGGTGTAAACATGAAACAATATTTATGTCGAGAATAATTAAATGACAAAGCTTAATTATTATGTATGTCTCGGATAACAAATGCAAAATAATTGTACACGAGACCCAAGCTTATAAAAGTCCTTTAATAGCTCTCAAAATTTCTATATATAAACCTATATACATATATATAAGTATATAGATTGCATTCTTCAGAATGGAATTTCATAATCTTTGAACTTCTTGTAGGAATTGCTATGGCGCAACCATCTACGATAATTAAGAAAAATCTATCAACTGGAAAAAATATCTCATAAATAAGAATAAACACTAACGTTAGGTAGATGAGTGATGAATTCATGTGCATATGCCATCTCTGCAACTCTTTGCACCTCTTCTCTTGTAGCTTCAGGAATACCAATAGCGATGTTTTCGTATATCGTTCCTCGGAACAAAACCGGCTCTTGCCCAACAACACCTGCAAAGTGACAAAAGATAAATAATAAATGATTAAACAACTATAAAAATCAAACGAATATTTCATAGTAAATACAAGGATGTCCTTGTTTAATAGCGTTAGATAAAATAAAATAAAATTCGCACAAAACGAAGCTCAGCTAGCGTCTACTAGATATCTCATAATTTTTTTATTACTCATTATGGCCTTGCCAGTGTTGGCAATCAATTTTACATGAAAAGTTTTTTGACAGACAGTTTCAAAATCGATATATTTCAGATTTCTATGGATCCAAAAACATAAAAGTGAAATAACTGATATTCAGTAGATTTAATAAGTTTCCCCAGGACATTTTAGCTTTCGGGCACCATCCATGCCGGAGCTAATGCGGTTCGAAAATCGACGAAACGCTTCGCAAAAAAGGAGGAGTAGAAATAAATGTTTCATTTTTAGTAGTAATAGTAATAATTAAGACCAACGTTGTTTGGGTTAATGGTCAATAAAGTTTCAAAAGAAGCACATTAAAACTACTAACACTACACTGAAGGAGCACCAGTAATATGTGTATTAATAAGTTTATTTAATTACATAAAGTTAGTAGTACAGTATAACAATCATTTACCTAAACTAGATCTGAGCCATCCCAAGTTCAAACTTCTAACGTTCTTCCCGTCTAGTTTCACCGTCCCCATGAGTGGATCGTACAGTCTCTGGAGTAGTTGCAGTATAGTGCTCTTGCCGCACCCAGAAGAGCCAACAAGCGCGACGCACTCACCAGCCTTTATATGCAGGGAGAATCCTTGTAGAACCTGATAAAGGAAATATCTCTTTTATTATTATACTAAAAAATGGATCAGGTAATATTACAGATAGACCCTCGCCTCTAACCAAAAGTGGTTGTCTCGTCTCTCTATTACGGGTACTCTTAATAACGCCTTTCTTTAGTACGTCACAAAATAAAGATGCGAAATAAAATTGCTATTCATTTTTCATCAATCTTTATATGTCCCACATGTTATAAAAGACTTCAGCTGCGGTTCCTTGCATAAATTAGTTTACTAAATTCAGTTTTACTCAATGCAATTCGTTGGTACAAGCTGACTGGAATGTTATTTTATTAACCTTGATTAACAGATCCTTACTTTAGTGTGTGACCATACAATTATCAGCATTTATACCAAAACGTAGAGTTAATCCAAACGCAGGAATCGAGCGATGCCATTATCAAAACTAACCAATTGTACTATTTTAATTGTTTCCAATACTACCGTATATGATAAAATAGATGCGATGAATAATTGTGAAACTATTGTCACGACTGGATTAATGAAATGGCGGGAGTTTAAATTAGTATACCTTAACATTTGGTCGAGAGGGGTAGCTGAAGTCGACATCTTCAAACTTGATATCTCCTAGAACTCTGCGAGGTGTTAAGCCCCCTGCATCTAGGCTGTCGATTGATGGCTCCCTGTCTAACAGCTTGAAGATGCTGGCAGCCGCTCCGCGGGCAGCCGCGAACACCTCCGCGTGAGGCACGCAGAACGTAATCGACTGAGTTGCCATATACACGCTGAATAGAATCTACATGCAAAAATGTTATACTCTGAGACACAGCATAATTTTAAAACGTTATCTATAATGTATGTATTATATACAGAGGAAAGAGTAATGTATTCGTAAACGTTAAACATTAAACCTGATTTAGCATTAGATGCATTATATAACTAGATATCAAATCTCTTCCGGAAGAAAGGGGAGCTATTTTTGATGTGGCATTAGGTAGGCCTTACAATATCTACTACTACGGTGGTACTGTGCCGACTCCAAAAAGTGGGAAAAAGGAGAAATAAAAGTTACGTGGTAATGAAAAACCTAAAAGTGATATAAACTAATCTCAAGTCTTCTTAATTTTTGTGAAGGAGATAACGTAATCGATCGATATTTACAATTCACTTATGATTCAAAAATATAATCTCGATGTCAATCAAGTATAAGTGAGAATTTACATTAGTATTGTGAATTGAAGTAACATTAATTTAGCTGTATTACTTACACTAAACACAACTCCTACTAGATACTTTCTATCGTCAGTAGGTTTTTCCCAGTCAATGAGGATCAATCGGACCCCATACGTGAGGCCTATCGCGTTCAGTGAATAGGTGAGTACCCAATTAAATCCATTGCCCAAGCCAGTGTACAATCCTCTCTTACGTCCGTAGCGTTCGGCTGGCTCTAGCAAGCGGCGGTACCTGAAATTTGATGCACGTTCTTTAACATAAATATTACGATAAACTGCTTCTTATAAAAAACACCGAACTCTGAAACTGTCCCAATTTATTTGCAGCAGTTTTCTTGAATGATATTGTAATTAAAATTTTAACAGGGCCGAAAATATCGATTCTAATTACTGACGTAATTTGTTATTTAAAAAAAAAGCAGTGTCGGGGAATAAAACAAGTATTACCAATTTTATCGCTTTTATTTTACATTTTTTGTTCCCGATAGACGTAAAACACCAACGCTCCAAGAAGTCTGT
>JWHW01025126.1:245775-265562 GCA_000931545.1 Papilio glaucus | reverse complement strand
GTGGCATTTAACGACTAATCTATATCTGCTAACATTTAAAAAAATGCCAACCACAATTGTCCTTGTTTTGTTTCAACGTAATTAAAAGTAATTAACGCAACGATCACACAGCATGCGCATGTATCTGTAAAAATTTCGTAACTTTGCGTAAATTAGATAACTAATTCTATTGCTTATGATTAAGATCTAAATAAAATTACATATTACATAATTTGTTGACTTAGCATAAATATTTCGTCATATATTATAACAGTATAGTGCAATGACCTCTGACTACGTTTACTAAGAGATTTTCGCGACTACTTGACAGATTAAATCTTTATTAATTAGTTACCTAATTGAAATCAAATTATTATTGCTTTCGGGGTATCACGTTATACAAATTTTGTGCATAAAAGAATACGGCTTTATGGTTAACGACATATAGATTTATTTTATAGATAGCAATTGATAATCGGTCTCCATTATCATCAGGAAAGTACCACCTGTTTAACTAGAGGTAAGACACTTGTGAGGTACAACTCGCTTATCTATTAATACAATTACATTTAATTGCACCCTTACTTTATGTCTATATTAGATTTAAATCAAGAATAAAATATGGACCTGTCTACTTCCTTGGTTTCTCCGCCGAATGCTACAATGGTTCTGACTGATTTTAACACTTCTTCAGCTTGCTTCCCGGCTTGACTATACGCGTCCATCTCTCTAATAGACGACTTCGTTTGATACTATGAAAATGAAGGCACATTAATATATTAAACAAGATTAATCTTTTTGATGCTACTATCAAAACCTTTTTAACCAAAAGGTTTTGATAGTAGCCCGCAACAACATCTGTTGCACGAATGCGGCCCATTCGTGTTCGACCGGTGAAATACCACAATCAAGCCGAACCACAACAAGGCAGAAGCCAGGCATATAAAGTAGAAGTATTTTTTGACTCATCCCGACGGACCTCATCGGAGGCCTAATTTTACTGTACTTTCCTTTTTGATAAAGAAGAACAGTAGAAATCTTCTTCTGCTCTACTTTATCTATATCTTCTGCTCTACTTTATCTGTATCTCTTTATAATAGTAGACAAGTATTGTCTACAGTTATAATTATAAATGCTTCATACGATTTCAATCGATGAGTAAGTGTACTTACGTTTGATAAAATTATGGAAGCTGCGATAGAGAAAGGTACGACAGTAATGCAAGCCAGGGTCAATTCCCAGCCCATTGGGAACGATTGGCAGAGGCATAGGATGGCAGTACCAGCGAGATTTGCAACTACACCGAGCTTCTCGCCCATACCCTCCTTGAGTTTCATCATATTTCTGGCAACGAAACACGTGATTATTAATAAACAAAAGCCTTTTTTTAAAATCGACTCACCTTGTTATTTTTCAAGTAAGAACAAACAGAGAACGGCAAAAGAAGACGCGTCAGTGATTACTTTTGGCAACAAGCTGCTCGTTTATCTTCTGCTGTTGTTGAAAAGCAGTTGTAGCCTAAATATCGACTCGAACCGGGATGTAGTACACCACAGTGTACGAAGGTGATGGGTTTTTCTTTTAAGGCGACAAACGAGTAGGGTCGCCTGATATTAAGTGATTTCCGACGCCTATGTACATCTACAACACTTAAAGGTACTCATACTTCTGTTTCGTGTGATAAATGTTGCAGAAGGTACTATTCCTTCTTCATCCTCTTATTTTCCGGATCTAACTCCCTGCTTCTTTCCTACATCAGGACTCACAACGCATTTATAACTCTTCTAACAATTGCAGATTTTGAATGCGGTAATGTCAACATCATGTCATCCGCCTGCTCGTTTGCCTACTTCTACCATTTAAAGCTGTTTCATAGGGACATAGTTACGTTGTCGTTGTGTTGTGTAATTTATATTGTGATTAAATCTATAGTAATATTTAAAAACAGAATTGGATTGTTTATTTGTTCCTGTTTAACTCTATCTGTTTATCTCTATCAACGAGTGACCTAAGCATTTTTTTGTTATCTATCCACCCGGACAAAGCTGTACTGTACTTACACAATAAATATTTAAATTTTAAGACTTACTCAGACATCCTGGAGGCTAAGTTGAATTCGGAGTCAGTATCAAACCATGACATATCTTGTCGGAGTACCGCCTCCAAGAAGAGCATACGTATTCTCGTTATCTGGTAGAAGAAGTAGTTTCACGTTACTCTCAACACTTTATCGTCTATAGAAAATATTTTAATAATGAAATAGCCATGAGGTGACGAAAACCGTTGCATGAATAGGTCGGGGTCTAAGGAATGCACCTCAGTAGGTGATGGTGGCTACCCATTTCCTACCCTTTTCTCTTTTCTAACGCTTATATAAAAAAAGTTGGCAGCGCATCTCCAATTTCGCTATTTGCTATTTTTTATGGATGACACTAGTCGCATAACTTCGACTGAGATGAATGACTCGTTTAAAAAATCCTAACTAATATTATAAATGCGAATATGAGTTTGTTTGTTTGTTACGCTTTAAATCTTTAAGGACTCAAACAATCATCATGAAATTTTGCAAACACATTCTCCTGGGTACCGATCAAAATCACAGATATAGTGAGATGAAGGAGAAATGTGGCTTAGAAGTAAGATTGACCACTCTTAATACTGTTTATACTATAGAAACAAGAAGTGAAGAGAATGTTTCACGTAAAAGTACGTAATAATCGTGGCGAGAGAAGTCGAATCAAATTGAATTGACGAAATGAAGAATATACCCCTTATTAAAGGAACCATAGCGTAAGGAAGGAATGTAGAACGGTTTTCTTTCAGATGGATCGATGGTCTCTTAGGTTATTACAACAATGTTTTGTTTAAATGAAACGAACCTGCGTTAGAGGTCAACCTAATAAATAGGTATGTAAACTATTTGACCGGTTGCAGTTTGAATTATTATTTGTTTGTGTTTAAATCGAAGCGGCCGTCGCGTCAATATGCTGCAAGGTCGTTAATTTAAGTAATTGCTCTAGCTGCTTGCGCAGTAATTCCTTAACAATAATATATCAATTTTGATTGATAAATAATAGGTGTCTTATAGTTCGCGGGAGTAGGTTTGTGTGTATATTTTTTCTTTTGTCTTGCATGTCTATTTTCATTCTGTTATTTTCTGTGTACATTTGGTAAGGCTAAGCCTAAATCTATTTTTGTATCCATTATTAGAGGAGGTTCTCTACTTATGTAGATACGGGTTAGATAGATACTGCACACTGGTGACAACGGTGGATTTCTTTAAAGTTTTCGATATAGTCAATTATATATTATTTTACACACATTTTTAAATTAATAGTCTCTGCCTTTACTTTGGAAGAGCTTTTGTTTGTATTTAAATTTAAATATCAAGGGCTGCACATCACATGAAAATCTGTAGGATGTTTGTAAAAAAGCTAAGAAATCTCAATGAACGGACAAACAATCGAGCGAAACAAACAAAATTACGAATCGTGCACATATTTGTGTACTTACTTGTCTTAAAGCACTCCAACCGAGAAGTCCGACCGAAAAAACGCAGAATATGAGTGAGATGCCGATAGAGATAAACATTCCAATGCACATGGCCTTCGCATCTTCAACCAATGCTTCCATGTTCTCTTCGTGTGATGCGTTAACCCTGTGTTAGAAAAACATGTACTGAATTAGCAATTAATATAAATAACAAAGGACGATATTTATTCATTAATATCTTTTCTTATGGACATGCGCCACGTGAAAATGTTGTAAATTCGATCGAATTTCAGCCCTCTAAATCTTTAATCGTCTGCATTTTATCTGTAGATATCCTGTGTGTATTTTTCTAACATCTCATCTGAAGATATTTGTCACCTGGCTGGTATCTATTACCGGCTTTCAATTGAACATACATTTTTACGTACCAAGAAACGTGGCTTAAATAATTTCATGGTTTACAGGGTGACAGGTAATTTTAAATCAAAACATCCTTACAGTCTTCTACCACCACCAAACAACGTTGTCAACGGAAGGTAGCTGGACAGTTGATCTTGAGTGACCGTCCTCTCGACGAACGATGTGCTGAGCTCGCCGAACTGTACGAGGTTGTAGCATACCCCACCGCCGCTGAGAAGACCCAGCAGGATTCCGACGATGGTGGCGAATATTTCAGTACAAGTCGCATATCGAAACTAAGAAAAAAAAATTCTCTTTAAAATGTTTGACATACGCATAACGTTATACGACCCGCTCGCCCGATAGACAAACAGACAAAAAATTTAACAATGATTTTTTTGGGTTTTATTGAGTTTATGAAGGCCCTTAATAATAGTTTATCTCAAATGTCTTCCATGTACAGACAGTGATTAGTTACATTTTTATTACATGTATAGATTTCGTTATGGTTACACATTTTACTTAATTTGTGCACGCAATGTTTAATGATCATTGTTCTGTGTTCTCATTTGACCCAATATTATAAAAACGGATATTTTAGTAACTAAATTTACAGGGAACTGTAATCGATTTGATTGGTGTTCACCCCATAAATGGATTATAGACTTAGGAATCAATTTAAGAGTATATTCTTATTCTACCTTTCTTTGCGCAATAAGTAACGAACGTGTAGAATTTAAAGTGTATTTCATCTGTATGTATCCATCTTTTCCCGATTTTCCATATCCGATAGTCGAACTAAAAAACTACCATAACATACAAAAGAAAAACTCACCGTGACTTTACTCATTGTATAATGAAAAGGATATGTGATAAAAAAATATTTAGGAGGTACAACTTTCAAATGGTACTAATATCTACTATCATCGTCGTACCACACAATATACGGAGAATATAAAAGAATATTCACCCGAGACCTAGTACACGCAGGACTATAGAAACCCACAATACAAATTTCTGTATACACGTCACGGGATTAGTCAGACACTAGCTACCGATCGAGCCGAGGCTCGGCCCTCATGGGCACCCTCGAATCGGAATGCTAAAATGCATATTGAGTGACGGCCGAAGCCGAGGTTCCCTCTCAGAGTCCCTTGAGCCCAGTCACTCCATGGAGCGTCCGCCGAAGCGACCTAAGAGCTCGGCGACCTCCCAATTCGGTTATAAAAACGTCACGGGAAAGATGCGACTGCCCTAAGTTACTGTTCTCTCCTCGATCCTTTCTTTTACCTTGACTTCGGTGAAGGCATGTGCTTGTTTAATTCGCATATAATCTGTATTGTAGCAAATTAAGATAAGTCAATTTAAACGACTGATATCGATAAAATAAATCGATTCAACGTACATTTAAAATTAATAAATTCATTAACCTACAGAGGACAATGTACTTGTGTGCTATGTTTATTGGTGACGTGTAAATGCGTGCTGCTAATATATTTATTAATTACTTTTAATTCTGTATAATAAATACCAAACTAATAAAAATGTCTTAAAATCTATATATTATTATTTTTGAATAAACATAGAAGTACTTACTATTTGAATATAGGACACTTTGTATTCTGGTTCCAGTGTCGGTCTGAAAGAGATAAAAAAAAGATTTTTTTAGATAATTCATTAATTAAACGTTTTTATTTGGACTCGACCTTTGACTTACTTATCGTCAGTAATAATTTCGAACATCACCAATCCATCAAAAAAATATTTATTAGTGTTTACTTAGAGTCTTAAGCTACGCCAATCGCCAAATAAAAATTTTAGAAGGGGCAAATCATGTAAATAAAATTAGTTATCCAAGAAAAAAATGACAGTGATTGTACCGACGGTTACAAAAATATTTTTGTAACCGTATGAGTGAACATAGATAATAACTCGTAACCGTATTTTGGAACACCCTGTTAATTTCTAGGCAAGTTCTTCTCCCACAAAAGGTGTCGTTTATCGGTATAAATATATGAAAAATAAAATAAACAAAAAGATCTGTTAAACACTCGTCTAGATATTTGAAAAAAAAAATGTAAATATTTTTCTCATCTTTGATGCGCTCTAGCGCCCACACTAAGCAACCTAGGGTATAGGTAAGTTGGGTTAACTCCTCATACTTCCAAGCACCCTTTATAAAGTCGTGTAGAAAAGGGATCATGATACAATTTTATTATGGTGTTATAGTACCATGATCTCTTGTTTTAATAAACACCGTGTTTTAATAAACAGCTTCTATATCATTTTGCTTCATACTTTTGCACATATACAAAGCACTTGCTCTTGACTAACTTTTTGTATTCAATGGAAGCAATTGATATGATTGGCGGAGGTCAACTATGTTGTACCAGACTCATCATAAACCGTATGACTACACAGATATCATTGATACAGTCTTTAATATTACGTTCATAACAATTCCGACGAAATGAACGATAGTGTTCAGTGAGTATATAAAATTAGTAAATTACTGGCTTAGCAATAGCCTTCCTTATGTTTCTTTCATATAATACAGGGGCTGGCAACCTTTTTGGAGTAAACGCCATTTTTTCCCGGTGAGATAATTTTTTTGCAGAGCCAAATATACACCTGAAATATTTATTAGAATATTTCTTTGCGTACGTATTGTATTTGTTCGGCAACTGCAATAACTTTTTAAATATGAATTATAAGGTACTCAAGGACCACAAATCTAGTATGTAAGTTCTACTGATCGATGGATTGCCGACCCCTGGTGTAATATAATAAATTAATGGGTTCAAATGAACAATAGTAAGTTGGGCTCATTAAAAAAAAATACGTTGGAAATGAAAAATTTAATAAAACTTTACTCTGTCAAATTTAGGACAAGAAATTTAGGAGGAATAATTTTGGTAGCTCACGCCTGCAAAGTGTCGTCAGTACTAGGTATCACTCATCGTACTTAATGGCACGGAAACCGAAGCGGATTCGGTACATACTCGAGCGGGTCTGATTTACATATCGGGGGTATCTTGGACCCTGTTAAGTAAGCTACACCACAAATCAGTCATCTATATATCATATCTAGAGAGAGGGGGTGGTTTATACGTAATAAGTGTGCATTTTAATAATTTGAGCGCAACACAAAGAGGTGCACGTATCACAAGCTTGTTAAATAAAGGCTCCGGCTGGACTTCACCAAGCACGATAATTTTATTTTTAATAGTTCAAGGATAACGTGATAAGATGTAACGTCACCAAGCCGAAGTAAAAGTAAAAATGCCATATAACGTTTTATTATTTTTACCATTTAATCTTCAAAATCCAATACATCCCCATGACGCTCGAGGAGGTACAAGTTTAGCATACACACTCATGCTTTAGTGAAATGCTACACATAAAAAGGTATTATAGAATATTTTTTGTAGATATTCAATTTATTAATCTATTATGCAATTATTATTTAAAAAAACCGGTACGCACAGTTTTTAACGAATAATTACGTACCTAATGATTGCATTTCTTTAATTGTTAACACATTCATTGAACAGGGTAGTAAAAACTGAACCAAATAAAAATAATCACCATGTCGAAATTCGTATGAATAAATTAAAAATAAATTGATAAAAATAGTTTGTTTTGTATTATAATCCATACAGAATAACCATAAAACTTCCGATTTCGATAATCCAAAAACGAAAATATGCATTTACGATCATACACTACCCTATCCCTGCTGTGAGCTGTCAAAATAATCAACCTTAATTCAACATAGTATAATACTTAAGTGATTTGTTATACGTTTATTATAAAAAGGTAGTTGAACTGTTTCGATACATAAATATTATAATACGATTGCTCCACATTCAATGGATATCACGCGTTGTCTTCATGATTTAGTACGCTTAACAATTTAGTCATAATGATCGAATTAGTATATGCAGTATAGTTTTACAGTGGTAGAGCAACAACAACATCTGTTGCACGAATGGGCCGGCTCGACCGGTGAAATACCACGACCTCACAGAAAACAGGCGTAAAGTAGACTCTGCGTTTCATCCGATGAGTGAGGTGCCGGAGGCCTAATTTCAGTCCTCTTCCCCTTCCCACCCTTTCCTCATAAGGATAGGATGGGAATGGGAAGAGGATTGGACGGGGAGGGGGTTAACGGGGAAAAGGAAATATCCTTATTCCTGTCTATGCCCTCCCCAGTCCATTAAAGGTAGACAACGCATCTGCAACACACTTGCGTGTTGCGGATGTCTATGGGTAGCGCTCACTTAACATCAGGTGATCTGCTTGCTCGTTTGCCACCTTCTTTCATAAAAAAAAATGCGGAAGGTCAATGATATATTATTCTATAGATATGTTTTACTCAAAACAAATCACCGGTCAAAAGTATTCCAAAGACACCGACAGCGACATCCAGTCAAATCGTGTAAAGATGATAGCGTAATTAAAATTATAAGAAAAAACCGGCCAAGTGCCAGTCGGACACGAAGGATTCCGTATCTATAAAAAATCACGTTTGTGGTATGGGAGCCCCCTTAAATATTTATTTTATTCTGTTTTTTAGTATTCGTTGTGATAGTGGCCACAGAAATACATCATCTTTGAAAATTATAAGTGTCCAACTATCACGGTTCATGAGATGTATCTCCGACCTGGTGACCGACGGACAGACAGGCGGACGGACAGACAGACGAACGGACGGAGTATGAGGATCCTGTTTTACCCTTTTGCTACCCTATATAGGAACCCTAATAAAAAGAGCAGCTAGTGTTTGTCACTAAGCGTAAATGTACACACATGTCTTTGAAATATTACAAGTAGAATTGAAAAGTAATTAGCAGAACGGGAAAATGTGTTTACTATTCGTATATCGATTCTAACATATATATACCCATATAAGAGCAATAACACTCGCAATATATTAATCACTTGAAAAGTGATGTTTTGAAGCCTTATCTGTTGTTCGCCCACTTAGGAAGTATTATTGTGTCGAATTTAATGTTCCTATTATTTGAACTATGTTTATTAACGTCAACATAGTATTAAAACTATTGAGAAAATATAAAATGACGTGGGTTCTTCTTTAGAATAAATATGTATAAACATATATATGTTTTTGTTTCACCTAAAGTTAAAATATCAATTAATGTAAAATGATCTACATAGTTTGTTTTATATGCTTTTGAACATTTAGAAATTGTTGAGAAATATACGCTGTTAATTTTAGTCAAATCTACTGTTACCTTATTTGAAATGATTTCTTGAAAGGATATTTTTAGTTAGTTAGATCGCGCTAAATGGAAAACCATAATCTCCGTCTACCCCTCTGGGTTACGGGCGTGAGCGCATATCTATATATATTTTTATTAGTATTATTAGTTTTATTTTATTTACATATGGGAACTATTTTGTTATCAATAACGTGAAGGGAAATCATTCAACAGACTTTTAAGAATATTGCGAAAACGAAGTCGTGTGGTATTTGGCATAGTTAAGACGTACCCCATGCTAAAAAAATTATAAACATAGTGTTAAAAATATATGGCGTCATATGTCAGTCTGAATTGCGATCTAACCGTAAATAATAAAGTAAATTAATAAAAAAGATAGGGGTAGTAATAAGTAGGTGTCGAAGGAAATAAGGGCTGAAAATAGGGGCTGAGGTTAATAGTAGGTAGGGTTAGAAGAAAGTACGGGGCAGAAGTAGGAAAAGAGTAGACGTAGGCGGTTAGATGGATTTTAATAATTAATTACCATTTTATTAAAAGGATCCCATCGAAGAATAAAATGATTACTATTTAAAGATAAATTAACACAATAAAGAAATAGATATCTAATAATTTCCATTAGAAATGAACACCTGTAGTTACAATTATATTTTTTAAAAAATCAGTCGCCGATGACAATAGATTGAATAGTGAATCTATATACTTTCAAATTCAAAAATTTTTCATCCGTCGTTTTATTTAGATGAATCTTTTGAATTTTGCTAAAAATAAAGGTGATTGTTGTGCCAAAGTAAGGGCTTAAAAATAATTAGTAAACATTTTGTAACATTTGGAAAAAGAATATTATTTAACGTCGCTAATGATTTAAGATTAAATAACTACCTTGAGTAAAAGTGTTTTGCAAAACGTTTTATGATTCAACAAATTTTTGGGGGGAAAGCTTAAATGTTACAATACTTATGAAATAAATTAAAAAAAAATTATATATAACATACGTAAAGTATACCATCATCTCCCTGCCCTTTTCTCACGTTTTGTGGGGTAGGCACAGTAAGACCGAAATCCATAGCGTAGGTTTTGCCTACAGTTTTTACGGCCGGCCGCCTGCCTGACACCAATCCTCCCCGGGAAAAAGAAATGAGTAATAAAAGAATAAAGGTATGTAAAAGATAATAGAGACTAAAGGGAATTACGATCGAATTTCTATTACTGGGCGACATCTAGTATTATAAACTCGCTTACAGCTTTGACATATGAATATAGATCTCTTAATTATTATTTTTCTTTTTCATTTCCTATACTTAAATTTCTTCAAATGATTTCTTACTTCGCATGCTGAAGCGCTGAGCAAATTATTAATGTATATAGAAACGCACTAGTTAATTAATATAAAATAATTAATATTTCGAATTGTTTTCATAAGAATTGATTTTGATTATTGTAAGAATGTATTTGTAAATAAAACAACAACGCCACTGAAAACAGTAACAAATCATAGTTAAAATATTCGCAATTAAAATTATAATTAAAATACTTACTCCTTTTTTTTATTTATTCCCATGGCGGTAGGCTACGTTGGCTTTGAATTAATATGAATTTATTACTGCATATGGACGTTTAAGATAACGAAACGCGACTGCCATGCGCGACAGTTGCTCACTACAACGCACTCCACTATTTCAGTCATATTTATATGTTGTCGCTTACTTATAGGTTTGCGTGCGTATTCATAAAGTGGATGTCAACTGTGGTTGTCAGCAGAAAGTGATAAAGAAGATAGTTTTAGATTTTTATGTGAGTCCTAGAATGAAAATGGACAAGACCAACGTTCAATATTCAAATTTCACCCTCTTTGGCAAAGGCTCTATCTATCGAATTTAATTATGAATATTTAGAACACTTGAAATAATTTATTCAATAAGACGTTGGTTCAAGTTAAAGGAAGAGGTCAATCCTATATAATAACCTATACTATGAAACGTCCGAGTATATGTTGTCAGTGATGACGTGCACGTATGCTAATTGATATGGATACATCATGATCATTAAAGATTTTTTTTATTCATCTGTTGACGTCTCTTATACATTTCGAATATGACAAACTATCAGCAATATATTTATGTAGTAAATCTAGCAATGATATAATACAAAATATAGCAGCCATGTAATAATTAGCGGGCAAAAAGTGAAGACTCGAAAACGTCCCAATTGAGACATCTTTTGATTACATTTACGCCAAAGGCCATAACTTACAAGGACATCATGGCAACGACGCCAGCAGCGCTTCCGTGGTTTCCCATGGACGCAAACACTAGCCACCAAAGCGTAGACAAGATTAGTATAGCAAAAGATCGCTTTCTTTATCCTTTACCGTTGTAGGGTAATTGAAAGAAAATGTAAAAGGAAACTTTGGGTACACCGTTATTGCCAATCGAATAGTACGTAGGATGTTTTATGAATTATACAACGAATTACAAAAATATCGTACCAAATTCTTTAATTACTTGAGGATGTCTTTGCTATCATTTGATTAATTGCTCATTTTGTGCAAAAACGATTTCACTATACTATTCTTTAAAATTTAGACACGATTGGTATCGCAGGTGGCGGCTGAATGATATAGCATTGATTCTTGTATTTTCTTGGACTGCTACTAGTTTGGCGTCGCTTACAAGACAAGCACAGCAGGCGGTTAAGACTGGCGGTGATAATTTTAAATCCAAGAATTCATTAAATTACAGAAAAAATGCGTTACGTAAAAATGAACCCTGGGCCGTAACTTCTAGTTAATGCATCTGTAGTATCAACTATCAAGTTGTCAAACGTATGTAGTAGAAAATAATTCACGTTTCAAATATAATTAATTTGCTACAGTATACGCTCTGAACATGTATATATGTATGTATAATATGAAATGGATCGATAACACTCTTACTTCCACATTTTATGAGGAAATCGTATACACTAGTTTCGCTAGATGAATCATCACTTCAATACGTCTTTTAATATAACTACAATATACACAGACAAATGCTATGTACTATTAAAACAAGCTTATCATATACCAAATATCGATTCCTCAATGTAGTACCAGGGACCGATCTACGTTACGGCTTTATGGGCTGCAGCCCAGGCCCTCGAAAGTTACTCGACAACGAAAAACCTAAAATTAGATAGGTTGTTAAAGTTGACATAACGTTGTCTGATAATATTCAAAGATGATAAAAATTAAACATTTTGTTTTTTTTTTCTTTTTTAGGCAAAGAAGGCTAAGGCTCCAAGTACTATTAGCCAAGGTCCGCCCTTGTATAGTATGGTCATAAGACGAATTCGGAACGCTGCAGTTCAAACCCTTGACTATATCGTGAGTTAACCACTTAGCTATCCCCGCTTATTCCTTATTATTTGTTGATGTTTTGAAATGTTATGCAATATTTCTGGTTCGTTGTTATTTTGTGATAGTATACAGTAATCTTGCTTTTATCTTTAAGGTTTAATACTGGGCAAACTTTTTAGAGTGTGGATCGCAGTCCTCAACTCAAATAAATAAGGCCGTAAATATGAGATTCGACTATTTAAATGGTACATGATCCATTTCTATACACAAGCATGGCTACATACTAGGCTTGTATTGTGAAATCTGTTTATGATAAATTCCTAACACTTTTTTACAAAAAAATTTGTACGCCCGGTTCCTGAAAGGTTTGTCAAATTTGACAATCCAGTCAAATGTTATGTCAAATCGATTTCATGACTCAAATGAAATTTTACAGCTATCTATAGGTAATTTTTCTTTTGATTAGCATTAATAATCCGGGCGTTAGTTGACTTAGACTTTTTCATTAGTATAATATTAGTAGTAGTAGTAGTTTTCCATTCAAAGTAAGACTAAACTTGTTGCTAGGACCTGATTCACGACAATAGTTGAATGGAATGGATTCAAACCACACAACCGACCGCTTTGCAGTCCGTTCCCCTCACCAGCTGTTGGATGTTAAAGGGCTGACAAACAAGCAGTTCACCTGATGTTTGTTTCCAAGTCACCATCGCTCCCGGCCGACATCCACAACAGTGACAAGAGTGAGAGACAAGGAGCAGATGGAAAGGAAAAGGGGATAGCGCTTGCGGCACCTCACACTTTAGACGAAACGCAGAAGTATCTTCTCCATTAAACATGAATTCTGTTCGTGTTATCAATTATAATATTTAATTATATAATAATATACAATTTTATAAATTTGGAAGTGATTTTAAAATACACGTTGTGGTTTAAAAAATACAAATAAATTAAATAATAGTATCAACTTTAAATCTTGTAATCTTCATCAAGATAATTCTTGAAAACACAACAGTGAAGTAAAACTTGATTATTGACACGATAAGAGGGATAGGATTTGTAAATGGTAAGCTAAAAGTAAACAGGGTCGTTTGTTTAATGATTTCATTGAAGCACGTTTAATAATTGTCGTGATAGATGGAAAATTACACCTGATATTATGTGGTGTTGCTATTAATGCGAGACATCCAAACATCGGTGATTAAATCAAACGTTTTTTGACTAATCAGTGATCAAATCAAACACTAATCGAAAAATGGTACGCACTAGTCTGTTAACAGCCTATTCACTCTTCTCTTCAAGATACCCTCGCCGTAATTGGACCTAAACACTGACGCTAGCAACTTGTTCAAATTCTTTGCCGTACACACCACGAACAAAGATTTGAATCGCTTCGTTCTCAAGCGCCGTATATCTACTTTGAAAGGATGGAGACCTGCTTTGTATATCCAATGGGAATGGAGATGCGGGAATCGACTCGTATAAGTTCTAAGATAGCTTCTTGTTCATTATTACTTTTATAAAAGGCGGAAATCTATACATATAATAAAAATGTAACTGATCGATATGTGTACATGGAAGATATTTGAAATAAAATATTATTGGGGGCCTTCATAAATGCAATAAAACCCAAAATAATAATTGTTAGAATTTTTTTCTGTTCGTTGGTTACCGCTAATCTCATGAACGATTTAACCGATTTGGATGCGGTTTTCGCTAATGTATTGGGGTAAGCTTCACTTTACATTTAGTGTTTGTTTATCTCAATCGGATTATAACTAAAAAATATATATCAATTTAACTGTGCTACGGCCATACTGTGTCGACCGAACATATGCGGGAAAAGGCCAGGGAGATGATGAGGTTACGGTACTATTAAGTAGGTAATATCATTTCGTTTACTCTCTTACCACAACAAAGAACGGATGGTTCTATTTTACTATTTAATTTTTTAAATTCATAGTCTCTGCCTACCTCCCTGGGCTACGGGCGTGAGCGCATATTTATTTAAATATATATATTTTTATTGGAATTTAAATTTTTATGAATTAAATATAATTCAAATTTAAATTAATTTAATTCAAAGAAGAATAAAATCGTTTTCTATATAATCTGAAGAATGGGAATGAAGAAAATTTGAAAGAAGGAAACCATTTTAAACTATAAAATAAACATAATACTCGTAATTTTAAAAAGTAAAAAAACTCGCAACTTACGTTACATATAGTATCAATTGTTAATTAATTATAATTAAATTTCACACCTAGATGGCGTTCTTCTCAATCTAAAAAAAAATGCAATTCCTAAAGGACCGACCTGGTGGGGATAGACTATTTTAATTATTACATCGGTTCTGGATAAGTGTGTAAAGTTTCAAATTAGTCCGACGTTTTGAAGGGATTGAAAGATTCCGTTACATAATAACAAACATACATAACAATTTAATAAAAGCGTGTTAATAATGTACAATTAACTGCCGATAAACTTGCACTGACTTGCATCCGCCTTTTATTCGCAGCGTCTAATTGCAACCATAAACATATCTAGTGTTGGTATTAATTTATAGGTACTGTTTATATTTTGAATTGAATTAAAATTTGTTGAGTTTCAAAGATAGTGGTTAAATTGCGGATACTATGCCAGTACTCTTTCATTCCACGTCTTTAATATACTAGTAATAAAACCTAGGATAGGTTATTTCCCATTGGATAACATCTCTAGGCGTGATCTAGCGATATTTCTATGTTTCTCTAAGTTAGTAGTAGTAGTAAGTAAGTTCAATACTGTTCATGTTCTTTGCATTTCCTCATACTCTTCTTTCCTTAATCAACTTTCTCCTTTTTTCTTCTTCTTTAATAGTGTAGTTATTCCAATGGTTGTCGACGTTTTTTGATGATGTCTTAATATGACGAGCTGCTTGCTTATTTGCCGCTTTCTATATAAAAGCAATCGTTAAAACCTTGTAACAGTAACAAAAACCTAAAAAGATCTTTCACGACAAGACCGCTGCATCCGAATATTATCCCCTGCCTTTTTCCACGGAATGTGGAGTCGACACAGTACGACCGTAGTCCATACTGACCGTAGTCATACATACATAATTTAAGCGTAATTCCTTCCAATGCCGAACAGTGACATATATGTTGCTCGTGTCAAATGATTGTGGATACTTTTGGTTGCCATCCAATGATTGCTTGCTGTTTGTCCTTCAATGCTTTTAATATATACATTGGAATCAATGAGCGCTAGCATACTTTTTAAATCAACCGACAAGTACGTACGTAAAATAAATCATATACATATGTAACGAACTTATTACGGTACATGTAATATATCACTCTAAAAGACTTTTGTAGTCGGTCTTTATATGTACATGAAATCGTTAACAGTAAACCTCTAGCTATTGTCACCTTTAGGTGGTCTACAAGCATCACGTGCCTTCAAACTCGATTCCGGTCATCTCTTTTTTTTACAGCTATAACAAAATTGTGGTGAAATACAAAAAAAAAAACTTAAGCATATACTATGTACAATCAATTTAAGGTCATTAAAAGATCCCGTTTTTATTTGATTCTACGAAATTTAAATAATAAATGTTAGCGTTAATAAATTTTTGATTGTACATACGTTTTTGGAAGGTAATCGTGTTACAAACCGCTGACAGCTTCATGTTGAACGCTCTATATTATTTTTTGCTTGCGTAGACCTACTTTACTCAGCAACAAAGATAAATTGACAGAATATAACGAAATGTATTGGCAATATAAAAAATTGCCAAGTTCGCAGTGCATTGAACTCAAATAAGGTGACAAAGTACATGTAACCCACCCTTGTAGTTTTTAAAATGCAGCAGATAATAAATTGTGTAATAATTATTGTAACAGAAGAAATCGTTTGAAAATAATATTCTACAAATGAGAACTTAACTGCGATGAATTAGTTTCTTGTCAAACAAACAAACCCATGTGCAATCACAAGGAGGCGATAACAGAAAGTACGGAGCATACAAGTAACAACTTATCTTTGCCAAACGAAATTATGACTAATACTTATTTATTTTTATTGCGTAGATTCACTGTACTGTCTAGTAGAGGGATTTGACATTACTGTACATTTATTTATTTACACATTATTGCACACCGCAATTTCAGTCCTCCTCATTTTCTCATCATGCCCTAATAAGGATAGGATGGAAAGGGGAAGAGCATTGGACGGGGGATGAATATGAAAAGGTGTTTCTTGTTCCTGTCTATCCCCTTCTCTGTCCAATAAAGATAGGCACAGTATCTGCGACTCATTTGCTTGTTGCAGATGTCTAGCGGCTACTTAACATCAGATGATCCGCCGCGCCGCTCATTTGCTGTTTTATATCATACAAAAAAAACTTATGAAGATATCTTGAACATACATCTATCAGGGGCCATCATCGAGTTCCATCTTTTTTACCGATCTTATATCAATCGACGGTCTTTTTGTTCAATGTTCTATTCGATCCATAATTTGCCGACTTAGCGAGGATTAGTTACAATTTTTTGACATCCAGCAAGATTGATCTTATGTGTAATCCAGGTTTATGTGAGACGCGGTCCTCTCAGCCCGTTATTAGTAAGAGCTTCCAAAAAGAGTTATAAAGCTTCTTAAGGTATACGCGGAATATATTTACTATTTACGATATTATTTAAACTTTCGTGAGACATATTTTAACACACTAATTAAAACACACAAATTAGTGTATTTACGATATTGTGGAAACTACAGGCGACCTGTGTATCTTACACACTTTTACAAATTATAAATAAATGAATGATTTCCATTTGACGCGATCCGTGTACACGCCTCTCGCTTCTTCTACATTACATACATACGCCGATGACCAGGTCGTATTTGCCTCATCGGTGGAGGACCTACAACTTATGCTTAACGTAGTGAATGATTCATTAGAAGGTGAAGGTAAGAAGATGGATGTAGATAAGACGAAAGTAATGGTGTTTGAGAGAGAACAGAGTAAGACAGTAATTGATATAAATGTTACCGGTAAATAGGTGGAACAGGAAGAGTTCGTGTATTTGGGGTGTAGTAGAGATGGTAGGCATGTTAAAGAATTTGAACGACGAGTGAATGCCGGAAATAAACTTAATGGGGCTATGGATACAGTAGTGAGGAGTCAAAATGTGTCTATGAAGGCTCGTCTGGCAATACACAATGCTGTACTAGTCCCCACTTTAATTTATGGAAGTGAGAGCTGGGTTTGGCAGGAAATGCATGCTAGTAGAGTTAATGCCGTTGAGATGTGATCCTTAAGAAGTATGTTAGTCGTGACCTTGAATGATAGGATAAAAATAGCATTATCAGGGAAAAGTGTGGCTTAAAAGTGGATGTCGTGTCTAGAATTGAGAAAGGTATGCTTCGGTGTTACGGGCATGTTGAAAAATTAAATGAAATTTGTTTCGTTATTCTCTCAATAACGAAACAAATTTATATTGCAATAGTGAATGGAAGCGTTGGTAGGGGACGCTCCAGGAAAACTTATAATGATAAGATTAGCGGTTTACTAAAAAAGGGCGATATAAGGAGCACCCATAACCGACGAGCGTGTATATATATGTATAAATTATAAAATCATAGGCGTTTTATATCGTGCTCATAGAAAACTCAGAATAAGCTGCATGAGATTTAACAATGAAAGATCGTTTTTGATATATCTGATCCATTCATAAGCATATGATGTTGGAAGTTTACGTATATAAAAAGGTGTAAACAAAGGTATTAATATTAGAAAGGCGTATTTTAACATATTTCGTTTAATTCGTTTAAGGCGCCTGCAGAATTTGTCTTAATCTTACATTTAGAACAATTGCTATAATATAACAAGGTTAATTTGAAATAATGGAAATGTCCGACTCACTACTCACTATTTGCAAGGAAATTCTTAAATACCGTAATATATTTAAATTTTACATAACTCCCTAACTGCCGTTTTCAATAACCTATCTAAGATTACGCATATATCACTATCCGCATATATCACAAATTTATGTTGGAAAAGTGAGTTACGCTAGTTTGCAGAGGACGTCCAAGAAGAACTTAGATTAGTGACACACTAAAGAAGGATAGTATAAGGAGTACCCGTAATCAACAAGCATGTATGAAGTTTGCTTATACTCCCTTTTGCATAAATCAAATGTAGTCGAAGGACTACCGATATCTAAGAGGAGGAAGATGAGAGTCTCGGGTACTTGGATTTTATTACCCCCAGGGAAAGGGGAAGACTACTACCGAATACGTCACATTATGCTTCAAACGGTGGAGTGCAGTGTATCTTTTTAGGTATACTTTTCATTTTGACATTGGGACCTCTGACACCTCAGTTCCGTCCGTAACCATGAGCACTGTAAAGTACTCGAAATCTCGGGAATCAAAAAACGTAAAATAAACGCGATAAAATCCGAAAATTAGTTTTATTTCAATATATTTTCATGTTAGTTCGCAATAGCAATTATATTAGATTATACATCTTTGCTATTTTGAAATAACAGTGAACGCGGCATTTGGATATCTTTCATTAGGACCGGTCTGTTCTTATTGGGATTCTACAGTATAGTATAATATTTTATGGAAGACAAGCGTTTGACCGTTTGTTTTGAATCGGGCGCCATAATGAAACACAGATGGTTGCTCTTGAAACACTGAAGTTGAAGTGCTTTAACGAAGTTCCATGTAACCACACAAATTTCCGGAAAAAAATATTTTGACACGATTACCTTTCTTATACGATCAACATTTTAGTCAAGCTGATATCGAAGATAAGCTTTAAAAAAAGTATCATGGTAAATTTACGAAATTGATTTACTTAAATTTACCTAATGTATAAGTCGTGGCCATATCGTAGAATTGATCATTTCATGAAATGGCCATCTAAAACTGACACTAGATTACATTAAGAACCTAGAATTTTTTACTTTTAGCTCAAGATCACTCGGATCGCGAGCCCTGTATCAGATGAAGCTGTAAGAGCCGTCAATAAGGTTAACAGCAACGACATTTCCGAAAATTAGTAGTAGTTGTTTCAAAACTGACTGTTCATGCAAAATGAAATTTCGTAAACATAATGCCCTAATTTCGAAACCTTATAGTCGCTTTTGGCATGTGGTCTATGTTCAACCTAACAACGCAATGAGCTCCCATCGCTCCTTGCTAACCTGATCTGTTTTGCTTAGCCAAAATAGTAAAGAAAGTTAAAAAATCGCAACTTTAAGTTCACGCTTCCGAATTGTGACATTTTCTGCAGCTCAAAAGAGCCTTCTATGCGCTTGTTCTCTTTCATTAACAATAAATTG
>JWHW01025126.1:204581-226560 GCA_000931545.1 Papilio glaucus | reverse complement strand
TTCCAAAAAATCTTTCCAAGTTCAATAACTTTTAATATTCACATTTTATTTAAATTTAGGGTTTCAATTGATTTTACTTGTAATTAATATAAAAAACCGGCCAAGACTCGCGTACGTAGGACTCCGTACCATTATCTATAAATAAGTTTATTGTATCCAAGACCCTGTAAAAATTTATTTATTCTGTTTTTTTTTTTATTTGTTGTTATACCGGCAAAAGAAATACATCATCTGGGAATTTCAACTGTCTAGCACAGTTCATGAGATACAGCCTGGTGACAGACGGACAGCGGAGTCTTATTAATAGGTCCCGTTTTACCCTTTTGGTACGGAACCCTAAAAAGAATATGAAATCGCTGCATGGCATCGCCAACAATAAACAATATAAATTTAATTCTATTAACACTATTAAAGAAAGTACAACTAACTCTCTTGAAATGTGGAAAACTCGGTATTTAACATTGCACACCGCATGTAATTCTCATTTCCGTTACAATTTGTGTTTAATTTTTTATGCTAATAGTAGCATTGCAAAGAAACAAACAAATTCTGCATTCACATTTATTATATTAGTGTGGATGAATGTCGGCTTGTGACTTGGGCCGCGGTATATGGCGAGCGTGTGACGCGCGCTGCCAGATGCGGAATGGAGCGGAATGTATTGCTACTGGATCTGCCTACTGCGCAGATACTTCATGCCGACATCACACCGACGAGATACGTGCAAGAAGCGACTGTAAATATAGACATTTGACAGGAGTTTACTTTTGTTACGCGACTACAAATATATATATACAATTAAATACAAACATACAGTTATATGCAACTTTAATACTCACATATATCCAGAAAAGATTAACTTTCATTTTGGATTATACGCACACCTTTTATATAATGACTGAAACTGCGTTTAGCAGAGATCTTATGAAGGATGAAGCCAAACCAGCTAAGGCACGGGCGTTCTCAATCCCAGTAATTTAAAAAGTGTATTTAAAATACAGGGTTTTAAAAGTCAAACTAAACGGCACGTTTATTTTAATACAGATAGCCTTCAGAGATACAGGTATTGATGTAAATTCCACTTTGAATAACAACAACAGCGCCACGTCTAAAATAAGTTTCGGAAAGTACATTCCCTCACAGAGCAATCCAGCAGTATTGAACAGTGCTCTACGATATCGGTGTCAGTCTTTAGTAAATAGAAAAAACATTAGAACTTCCATGCCGTCTTGTCTTTTGGAATGAAATAAAATAAAATTTCATTTATTATGTCGCTTTAATTTAAATAGCGAAATCAGTTAAAAACAACCTCTTCGGCGTCGTACTTACGTGTCCCCGACTTAGTGATTTTATTATTTGCGTTTCTTATCTCTTATTGACACATTCAAACGACTTATCGGTCGATGCGGGTCTTGAAAATGTTGTCCCACAAGTTTACATAGATATTTTAAACCTGTACTCTCTGATGTTCCTTAGGCACGTACGCTGGGTTTACGAATTTAATAGATTTTTATGGTTCAAAGCCGCTATTAAATAGAGGGTATTTACTTGTTTGACTGATTGATCTACGATTAAACCTTGCGAGATCTGTAAAGAGTCATTACAATCGTACGAAATTGTAGGATCGTTTTAAAATTAGATCCTTTAATAAATTGAACCCTCGTAACGTTGACCAAATCGTCTGGCTATCTTGTAGGCCTGCATCGGTAGCTGCATTCTCCTATACATGGCCGCCATCTTTTGGTTCCGTCGGCAGTCTGTTTTGCGAGCGGCCGCCCGTGTTGAGTCCGGCCCATTGCTACTTCAGTAATACTTCGGCTATATTGATTGCTTTTTATAGTATTAGGGGCAAACGATCTGCGTATAGCCTAATGTTAAGTGATCACCGACGCGCATGAACAACACAACATGTTGCTCGAGACAAGGAAGTGCGCGAAAATCGCATGGTAGTGGACTCATCAAGATAGTGTGGTTAACATCATTTATGTATGATCTTGTAGAGAGACTTGAACTTTTACCTTCTATCTCGCCCCCTGTGCCACCTAGAGATCATTTCCACTGAAAGTCTTTTGACGGAACTGCAACTCAATTTTTGCGGCTGTAAATGTTTGGCGGTGATCATTATAATTTTATCGAACAAGTATTTATATATTTGCAAGCCACTTACAGTTTACTGTTATATACTAGTTGATAATATCTACCACTGTATGATTTAGAAACCTTCCATACTCTCACGAATAGCTACTGTTGATCTGTACTGATTGATGTACAAAAAATATTTTTGATATTTGAAATACCCTACATCTGTATGTAGAATTTGACTTTTTAAAAAGAGTAGCATTGAGTTGTGTGACATCGATCGTGCGCAGTTTTATGACAATCTATGTGTTTATTTTGTTCGAACAAAACGAACCGTTAGCCGAAGTTCGCTGCGACCGACTGATACTTGGTGGAGGGGAATGAGAGGGACCACCTGCGATCAACTCTCGAAAGTGATCTGCCAACTACACACCAGATAGAATTTCCTACGCGTCTTATCATGATTTATTGACAGTAATCATGAAAAAAATAGTTTTGATAGATCAAATCCGAAACTTTCATGACTACTACAAATACACCTTCAACAGATATTAAATGGAGATGAGATTGCTTATAAAAAATAAGGGTGGATGAAAAGAGAGTGATTGCGGCAGAAATGCAAATGTTGAATGGATGTGGCTCTACACGAACGGATTAGGAACAAAAAGAGTATATGAATGGAATCCATAGATGACCTGGACCAGTAGTAGATGAATTAAAGAGCGAAGGATTAGTATGGTATAGGCATGAATGGATTTTTATGTGGAGGGATATGTCGGTCGAGGTAAATTGATTGCGTGAAAGAAAAGACACATTCATAAAAACACAAAATATTATATATTGTTTTTAAAAACCACAACAAACAATTATTAATATATTACTAATAATGAGAGAAATCTAAGTAGTTTAAATAGTTATAAAGATAATTAATATTAAAAAAAAGAATCTTAATTAATTATAGTCTAATTTAGAGGTCTGGGTGATCAGTAGTGAATATAATATAGTGCGTAGTAAATATGCGGCATAGAAGATTCAAGCGTCAACATGTCTGAGTCCAACGTTGATTATAGTGGCCGAGTACGTACGTACTCGATAAACAACGATATTAGTCCCAACACCTTTAAAGTTATTTTAGAAGGCCCAAGTAACATAACTTACAGTCCTGATAGTGATGTTACTTGAAAGGCGACCGGGCGTTGTGCAATTTAAAATGTTGTGCCACGATGCGATAGAAGCATTTTTGTCTATGGCAAGACCATGATAACGGTACTTTGGAAGACTGTTTTTTTTATTGTTCAAAAGGCTGTTTTTTTATTATTGATATTGCAGCATCAGATTTTTTTTTAAATACTTGTTAAATTATTTTATTCACAGAGGAAGTAATAATATATTTTTGATGTTATAATTTGCTTTCCATTTTAAAATTGAAATGGCTATATAATTGTAATAGAAGGTAAGTTTGAAACTTTACTTTAGTAATAAATAGCTTTAACTTTTTAATAAAAACACTCCAATATCGCTATCGAGATATACCTAGCTTTTCTTTTTCTATGAAAAGACCGCTCGCGCGTTTTGATATGTCTTAAAGTTTACTGTTTGTTAATGAATATGTGCTCGAAATGTTTCTGATTAAAAAAAAATTTAATACAAGTAAATTTATATATATGGCAGTTAGGAGTGATTAGGAGGAGTTCAATGACATACATACGTACAAGAAGAATTTATAACATAGCAAGACGGCGCGGCGTTTTTGTAAAACCCATACACGACGAAATACCGTTGACTTGGGTCACTAAAACAGCGATAGATAGCCTTACCACCTGTCACGTTGTTCCAAATACGCTCTTGTAACAAATGACAAGATAAGGTTTAGGCAACTCAAATTTTCGATACCACTGTTCATTTTAATATGCGTAGATTTAACCTGCATTGTTTGTTTTGGGTTTTACAGTGGCAATTTGTCTGCGATATATAGTTTTGTATAGGTTTAGTGTGGAAGGGGGGAAGCGAAGAGGGTAAAGGGGGGAGGACATGATACAGTCGTGACAAAAGTTGGAATTCACGCAGAGACGTCGGCGGCCCGGCCAGCCGGTAGCTCTTGACGGTTGGTTCAAACATTCTAATGTATGACGCAATGCTACACGAACTGGATTTGCACTCGTCTCACTAAACTCTGTATATTAATAACGCTCGCTTTAAACGTACTAAACATTTTGATATTTATTTAAAATCTTTATAATACGTTCTTTCTATATTTGGGAGTAGTTAATTATGTGTATATGCCTTTTGCTCAAAAACGATAATTAAGAAATATATAATATTAATAATTAGAAAATAGAAATCCATGATCTCTGCCTACCTCTCGGAGCTTCGGGGGTGAGCGCATTTTTATTTATTTAATTTAATACCCTATTAGACTAGAGAGACAGAGGAAACAACCTTTTTGGCAATGAACCTGAATTTAATATGGCCCTAATGTCATACGCTAATAAGCTTACTGGAAATCGCAACCACGGTATCATCTGGGGTGGCCATGAGTTTGTACCTGAAGGCCTAGTATTCCTTATTTATTAATAACTTCCACTTAATCAAAAAGAAAATATTTTTTTCATCGTTCCAAAAGTTCGTACTTTTGCGCTACAATTGCCCAGCATTTAAGGCTTTTACACCCACGGGGCCCTGGGACAAAAGCTCTTACGTCGATCCGCCCCGTATTCTCATAACTTTTCACTATTGTTCTATTATTATTTATTGATTTCTTTAATTTTACCTTGTCTTTAATTCTGACTCATTTTATTTTATTTATAAGTACTATATTTCAATAATGTTAATGTTATATCGATTTTAAAATCAGATATCTTGCCTTCAATTCAAATTTAAACGATACCTTCAAATACATTAACAATATAAGGTTAAATTATAGTTGTGTTTGTATGAAAGCAGAGCAGATATTTATCAACTTTCTAACACGAATTATGTCTTAAAATGTGGTTAAATTAGGAAAGGAAACACACGCTTCCGCGACGCCCACTTGCGTCGTCTAAGTTGCGCTAAATACATTTCTCGTTATAAAATTACGACACTCATTGAAACATCAAACAAACCGTTTACGGTAATTTCTTTTATTATTAAATTCTTCTTTTATTAATATGCGACCGCGAACGAAATACGTTAACGAGTCAATACGATGTCAGAGAAGCTTTACGCATCCATTGCCTTATCTTATTAACATTCTAGTGGGTGTACGCTTACAAAAGAGTTATTGCATATATCGCAAATGAACGTGTCGGATGCGTTCCCTGGCGATTGTTGCGACAGTACAGCGTTGAGCAGACTGCTTGGCGCGCCACTTTTTTTTTTCAAACAAACCTATTTTCTTTATGAACATTGGGCAAAAGCGTGGGCGTCGGAGTCGGAAATTGTTAACTTTCTTTTTTATAGCCCTCAAGACAATGATAATTTTGATGAGACTTGTCAAACCACTGAGTGTTACCACACCGATTTTATTTTATATTAGCTGGTACCCGCGACTTCGTTCGCGAAGAATCAAATAAAAAATATTAATCACTCCGCAGAATAAAAGTTTATAATCGTATTTTTCATATTAATTATTTTTACCGTAACATATATCTACAAAATAAAACATCAGTATAAAAATATATTTTGACATAACAAACAATTTAGCTTTTACTTAATTTTTTTTTTTAATTTAGCTGTACTTGGCCCGATGTTGCTATTCAATTTTAAAGTTTAAAAAGTGATAAAGTAATAGTGCACGTGCGCACTTAACAATAACAAAAAAAAGACGGCTGTTTACGACCTCGTAAGCCGCGGCTCCATAAAAAACTTTTTAACTGTTATAATATTTTTTTATATTATAACTACTGTACACACTAATTATATTTTGTGATGAATTTATTGCATGCGCATTTTTAATCAAGAACAACGTTACCGACACCACCACCATCACCACCTCGACCACCACCACCACATCGTCACCAACGCCATCGCCGTCAACAAAACCATCACCGCCACCACAACCATCATCACCATCCCCACCATTATCATGACCACCATCATACCATCGCCACCATCACTACTACCACCGCCAAGCAAAATGTTTTCATTATTGTAAAATTCGGCCTTTCGATACGGCGCGTGTAATTTTTCTCACAATTTAGAGTTTAAAATATTGCGGGGAACCCTAATTCTTTTGATTAAATAAAATCATCCTATTGGAATCTTTACAATATTACCTATCTTCTAGTAAAAGTAGCATCCAAATCGGTTCAGTCGTTTCGGAGATTACCCGGAATAACTGGACAGACAGACAGGCAGACAAAAAAGTACCGAATATGCATCATGTGTATTGAACATGTAAATTTTATTTTCATATTAAATACAGAAAACTTCAATTTTATTTATCTGTGCAGATTGTTTATGATTTTTTTAGATAAATAAATTATCTAAGTATAATTACGTCGTTAGTCAATTCATTAATACTTTAGTAGTAAAATATACGTCGTTGATGTTATGTGACCACTACTTCCCATCGACATCAACATCAACGACTACCAAAAGACTTACAAATACTCAACTTACGAATTCATTGATATCAGAAGCCTTTTTGTATTAATAAGTACTTAGTAATACTTTAACTTAATACAACAAGTAAAAGTCGATTTAAAAAAAAAACACTGATTGTTTATTTATCAGATATGGCATTCATCACATCATAATATTAACAGGATGTTACAATAGAACGGACATGCATAAACGCGCGAAAAACACTACTCTGTGTATCTGTCAGTCAGGTAAAAGAGACTCCGAAATCTAATGTTAAGAAGACAGACCAATACATAGTTTGTATGACGCAGATTAAGACTACTCAAACCCAAAATAAAATTTATGTTTAACAGTGGACGTCCTTTCGTCGTAGATGATCATTCATAGGATTGTGTTGCTATCTTTTTCTACTGAAAGTTAAAAAAGATTACAACTTATTGTGAAAATAACCTATTTCGCATTGTATATCGAAAGCTTAATTGCAAACGTGTTTTACAATATTTTGGGTGTTGCGTCAACCTATCGTATTACGCAATATCAAACTAGTTAATGTATCTAATTTGCCATAGGCGCTGTACAATGACGTCACTCGTGTATTATAACTGTATTAACACACGTGCAACTGCAAACACATTCCAACAATATTGTTACATCTACATTTTTATATTAAGCATTGTACACGCAACTTGTTACGTTTATTACAAAACGAGTTTATTGCATAGTATCATATCGTAAAATTTGCCATTTCTCTTTTACAATAATAACTAAAACTAAGTAAATGTTACTTATATATTACAAATATATTTTCTTTTATCACAGGCGTTGATAAAAAAAAACATATTGGTTAATCCTATCAAAATTCCACGGGAAATGTCTACACCGAAAAACAAGTTTGTATTATTTACTGGACAAAAGGTTTAGCTCGGGATGTCTAGATATTTCCAATGAAGGTATCAAAAAAATGTTGTGCCTATATCGATAGTGTGAGATGACCTCACGTTTTGCCTCACGTTAATAGTTTTTAACAATAATAGGTTATTATTATCAGAAAACATAAATTACAAAATATATAAATTTAATTATATTTATAAATCAACAATCACCTCATTGTTAAAAATCCAAGAGTTTCGAACGTTCGCTTTTCTTTGCCTTGCTATTATACCAGCTTGAAGATGATATTGTCGATACATGTATTCTTTCGTCATGGCTTGCGCAATAAACATACCCCGGCTGCGTTGTAGAATCTCACTTATCGGTCCCCATGTAGGATCAATTTTTACCATCATCCCCAATTCCTTTCTACAAGCGGCAGTTAATAATTTGAAAACTATTCCAAGCAAGATGTAACCGATTGCCACTAATAGGCAGTAACGACCCACAACGTCCACTACACTAGTACTTTCCCATCGATAATATATTTCATTACAAAATGTATACATAAGTATCAGACTTGACGTGATCCAACCGAGTTTTATGAAAATCGATGGCTGAACACCGAGCATGAAATGTACGTCCTCCTCGAACCGATGGATTCCGTACAATAAAACAAAAACTATACATTCAATAGCGGCTATAAATGTCGCAAGAAGATTTAAATAAGTTCTACAAATTGACAAAAACAAATTAACACCGTATTTAGATTGTAAGGGTATTGTTATTAGAAATAAAACACTGACACATGTCAAACAGATCAGTCCAGGATATTTAGCCACTTTGGAATTCCTTCTTCTCATCATTTCTAATAGGTTAAAGAAAGTGATGACGTTTGTGTTAAGGCCCATAATAGCATTGGCGCTGTAAATCAGCGGTAACCAAAGGGAACTATTGCGATAATGTCGAAGAAGTCGTGGAATCTTCTCGAATAGAAGTGTCATAGGAGCTCTAATTAAGAATTCCGGTTTCATTTTATAATGATAAGCATATGGGCAATACAACATGGCTGTGGTACAAACTGTGAGAATAATGAATCCTGTGGTGATTGCTAAACAAATTACAACATTGGAGTAACAGGGCGACCGAAAGTTGACGCTAGACGCAAAATTGAACGTAATGCCAGAACCGATGGTCAATGTGAACACAACTTGCTGGATCATATTTGAAAGGCGAAATTTTTGAATAAAGTTACTGAAGTCTAGATCCAAAACATCTTCGTACTCTACGACTATTCCTTTTTGAAGCATCGATCCAGTCAGAAGTAACACGTAGACGAAAATAGGATACAGGACAAAGAAGTTAATAAAGCACTTTATAGATTGAAGCCTTTTGAAGCAACTTAAAAATGTTATAGCACAAGTTAATCCAGAGGCGAGGCAAACGCGCCACACGATAAAAAAGGTTTTAGTATTATCTACTTCCAATATATAATACCTCCAATACTGATATTCAGGATATGTAGCATGCAGTTGATCGCAATAGCTTAAGCTGAATTTCCGCTTTATGCAGTCTTCGTTCACGGTGTAGTTATTAACCAATATATTACAGTCCTTGTTAGACCAGGACCCGCACAAGAAATAAGGAATGGGTTTCTCAAAACTGATCAAAAAGTAATGTAGTAAGAAGGATATGGCATTGTGATTATAGATAATGAAAAAAATTTGCCAAAGTACTTGTACATAGCCGATGTGGGAGAGGCATTTGCGGATTGTCCATACTGCGAGACAGTCTCTTGCTGTAAATTGGCTGACTATAGATTCCATGTAAAATATCGGGATACCGATTATAATGAACAATATCACAGTGCACAATATATTTCCTGTAGTACCAGAGGCCAAGGCTCCTGTTGGTATGCTCACTGTACACGCCGTTCCGATTGTTTGACATAACAACACAAGAATGTGAACACGTCTTGATATAAAAAATTCTGTCTCATTTGTAACCATTCTTGCAATATTTATATTTTACTGGTGAAAATTGAAGAACGTATGAAAAATCGTGGCCATATAGAGTTTTAATCACTAGGCAACATTAGTTATTACAATCAAATCGATATCTGTGTAAAATTGACATGTGAATCAACATATATTTAAAAAAAAAGAAATGAGCGAAACAAGGAAACGATGTTGAAAGTTCACCGTTGCAGGTTGCAGGTGTGTGCTTTTTACTTTTAGGAAGAGAGGAATAAGGGGAACTCTGGGACAGTTTTGGAATAACCAACAACGTGTTCGCACTGCCGAAAACATTCAATTATAACGTATCGTCATCACAGTCAGTTTATTCAATCATTTACTTTAAACCAGTTTTAACATCAATACATGCCGATTTAATTATTTCAACGCGTAAATTGCCATCAAACTTCTAAAATATTACTATTTAAACAACGGTATTGAATAAGGAAATATTAATTACGGTTTAATAAATGGAAACTTGTATGTAAACATGTATTGCAGTATGTACAAGTTCAAAGATGAAGTTAGTCTCACAAACCTTCTATGTTCTGTCTTATGTATCTACAAATCTCTCAACCTAATTCAGGCATACTAAGAGTTAATCTAAATTATCCCCTATCGGTCGTGGCGGGCTAAGTTAACTCACGAAGTTATGTCTTGACATGTCAAAAAACTAATAATTTTACTTCTATCCATCCTGGAAATCAATCTTTGTTAACTAATACTTTAACAAGACGCTAAGTTCGCAATAAAGCCCTGCATTTCGTGCGTATCCCAGCTTACAGGCATTCCGAGCAGGTGTTCGCTAGATAATGAAATTATAATTGATAAACGGCACGCAGTTTCACTTTATACGCTACGACACGAGCCTGAAACCCGTTTACTTGCAAGTTGCAATGTTTCCACAAGGCTTTCTTGTTTCACACTTGCCGTCGCCCATACAGCCGACATCTATTTCATGTTTTAAAGACATCTCTCTGGAAAATAATCGCACTTGATTTCACTTATGGATGCTTATGTTAAAGTTTTTATATTTTCGATGAAATCAGAAATGTGTTTGTCTTGTAAATCTCAAGATCTTACCCAAAACTTTTCCAGTTCGTAACCATCATATTATGGCAACCATAAAGAGTTCGTATTTGAATCTTTTAGTAAAAACCTCTTTGCCGATATTCATGTTTTTTTTTAAGTACGTCATATTTTAGTTATAGTTATAGTCGCATTAAGAAAAAAAAGTTGGAATTAATGTTGATCGATTGATTGATCTAGCGTTTTCGTGATGAAAAATTGTTTGTCATCTACTATAAAATAGTTCTTTGTTACTACATCAAGTCTTAATCTAAAGAAAACTGATTAAGTATAATTATGTTTGGTAGGGAATGCATGTACGAAAAATAACTAAAACTAACGAAAATAACTGGCAGACGATATCAGTGAACAATATGCATCTTTTATTTACACGGTTGTATTATCTGTCAACTATATCTAATCAATATTTCTGCAACGTACCAACGCATATACAGATAAAGCCGAAAAAAAGACAATTTCGCGAACCTCGCCTATGTTTGCTGACCCATATTTACTTATCGTATAATTATATGTTATTTTTTAACTTTTGAAAGTGTCGTTTAACCGTTATGACACTTATCGAAATAGCTACTTAAAGATTCTTGTAGTGCAAAAAATATTAGCAGACATAGATGAGAAGAAGAAGAATATAGTTGCTTCATAGCCATATTAAAAGCCACTGGAAAATGATATAAATCAAGATTAGGCACAGTTTTAAAACTTAGTATAAATAAAATATCTTATGTGACAATATACAAGCCACATTGATCGTCAGATGGCCATGGGGTCAAATAGCTCTAGAGTGACGGTAACGAACAGGATAATCCAAGGTTGCCGGCTTCAGACAAGATGGCGACCGATGATATGTAACGGTGTGAGTTGACTGGATGAAAGCGCCAAGGAACATATCTTTGTGACGGTTTTTAAGGGTGGTCTACCTCTTTTGGCTTTCTGTAACGTTCACTGTCTCGAAGACCCAAAAGACGCCTCTTTCAATACCTCAATATGAATGTACGTAGATTTGCAGTATTACCTACATTATTGAGATTGTTAGTGTGGCAAGGAAAATTAAGACTTAACCAAAATTGTGCAAGGTATGACTTGGTAGTATAGAAAGAATGAATTAAGACAAACGTAAAGAATTGATAATCAAAATAAGAGTAAATATGGATTATAATAACTTTTATTACAATTATTTTTACATGAACATTTTATTGAAACGTTTTAATTAAGTTGGTTTAATTGTGATCAATTATCAAAGATTATAGTTGGTAGGCTACGAAAAAAGAATTTATTTATTTGGAACTGCTATCGTTATCGGGTCCCGTTCGTATCACGATATTCCTTAGATTATTAGATTATACAAAAATAAATAGACCTAAGTAACAATCACGTGTTTATAGAATTTAAAATGTTATTGTTTGAACCATATTATGTCGTCTTTCAAAAAAAATAATCCAGATTCATAAATAAATCACATACCAAAATGAGGGTGGCAGCGACCGATCTTTGTGGCGATCAATGGACGAGGCCTCCAGCAACGGTGACTGGCGGCTGAATAGAAAAAGAAGAAAAAGAACTATGACATGATTCATCTATCTCTGCACCACATCACATTTAATATTATCTCATCGTCATGCTTCATATATGTTTCATCTCATAATATAATATACCTTCACCTACTTCACTCGAGCTTCAACGATGTTTTGATTACAATATTGCTCGACTACGCTATGCGCTGATTTTTCTATCGTTCATCAGCTTAACCAGCAAAGGTGGCACCTACACTAGGTGGGATTGTGACATAGTGCTAGTTAGGTTAGATTACAAAAAACTTAGGACACCGAATCATGGGCTAACGTATACGAATTAATAATTAAAAAGATACGATGAACACATCGTACGACAGTAGAATGGACATGGATAGCCATATAATTTAATGCGCGTTATATTTGCCACGTAGTTTAATTTATCGAAATGGGTACAATATGATATTTTAAACATCGTAAGGCAGCAGTTAAAGTTCCTCCGTACTCAGCGGGTACTTATTTGTTAACAGAGATTATGAAAGTCTTATAACCTATGATGTATAGTATATAGATAGTAGGGGGATGACCGTGTCTAATTTAGTGAGCTAGTAACCTCTGCTTAAAACGGAAAATGATCAGTATCTCTTATAGGCAAGAGAAATTAAGCTTTTTCGACTTGTTTAAGGTAAAAAGTATCATCATTAAATACTAACATTGTTATGGTCCGTCAAGAAATATTAAGATAATTATCCCGAACGTGTAATGACGTCGTTCTTAAGCTCGCACAGGTGTGGTTAGATTTAAGTGAATTCGCTGGATTGCGGAGCTAATGTTGGCAAGACTTCAGTCATATCTTGCGGCTGCATCTCGCAGACCTTTCTCTTATCGATAACTCGACTCCAGATAGAATCGTAATGAGAGGGCTTTCAGTCTCGTAGAAAACTATTTCGTCATTGTTTCGTCATTACCTCATTCGCTTTTATTTCATAAATTAAAGGATCAAACAGTACGAACATTTTGAATCCTAATTATTTTAATATAATTTAAACATAATGACGTATTTTTAACTTGGTTGGTTATAGTTTTTAACACATTAAGAAACTGCTATATCCGCTTTTGACCGAGCTCGCTGAGAAAAGACATAGAAAAGGGTTTTTCTTTTTTTTATTTATAGTTCTCCTGATTTTGCACCTAAGTACTCAAGTGTACAACTTCGTCTAAAATAGTATTTTAAGCATTTCCCATCAGTTTAAAATATAAGGCATAGTCATAATCTCCTTAGCCGTTATCACGGAGTATATCTTATACAAACAGTCCGGTTTAGACCACAACCGGCCTCTATTGATTTTGACTGATTACGAGCCACAAGTGCCCGTTATGTTATCTGTGCCCACGACGTTGGCGCGCAAGGGCACCGCGTTTGACATTTCGGTCATGATTGAGAAGTTAAATTTGAACGAACTTAAATTTGAAGATTTTTGTTAAATAATTCTTTAGAAAGTCTTATTTTTACAATTAATATTTAATTAATAAAAAGTTCATTATTAAATACACTGAACCATATATGTTTACATTATATGTATAAATGATTTAATAATTCAAATGTTAAAAAAAATAACCGCGCTTAGCTCAATCTAAAAATATATTAAAACTAAACTCATAGCAAAAGTAGAAAAACTATGGTTTTATATAGATTTTTAATGCATGGGCACACAGCGGTCAATGAACTTAATAGTATTTATGAACGCATCGTAATTTGACAGTAGACAGTAGTCTGCTTTTGTACCAACCTATAGCGAAATAAAAAAAAATACACACACGTCGCTGTAGTGATTATTCGCTCGTATATCATGACAGAGACCAGCTGTGCAAATATTTTATGTAACTATTTCATTAGGTAACATATAATATAAATGAATAGCAACAATGAAGTTAAAATACCGCCAACGTTTGGACTGCGGAGCGAAATCGTGACCGATTAGGTTTTCTTTCAAATTCAACTTTGAGCGGTACGCATAGGGATGCATTTTGTGATCTGCTTCTAACGCTGGCAACATTTCCCCGATGTTATTCCTATCTCTTTCTTACGTCGGAGGCGTGCTTCGCCATTTCGAATGGAATTTTGCAACGCAACGGAATGAAGTATAGCTGTCCTTGTCTCACGGTGCGACCCTTGACCTAATCGATTTTAGTGAATGTGGCCGGTTCGCAGTTTCGCAGATCGATTAATTATTCCTAGGATTTAGATCTATGCCTGCAATTGCGTGCTATAGGAATAATTTAAGACGGCGTTGTTTGGAGCTGTACATCGTTTAAAGAAGTAATTACGATCGAAAAAAATTGTTGTGTATAATTTTTGGTATACTTGTTTTAATCATTCTTACATAAGAATTTTAGAATTTCATGATGAATAATATGTATACATAAAATAAGAAACTCACTGACTATCACATATATCAACGCACAGCTTAACTATTGGACCTAGAAACTTAAAAAATCACAGAAATTTATGTTATTATGTAAACATTAAAAAAGTTTTTCTCTAAATTCATCCCCTGAAGGTGAAAAAAGGGGATAATCGTTTTTAGGGAGATACTACACGTGAGAATCCTGGGCGGGTAGTATTATATGCATTTAGCTACGAACACTGGTTTTAAGTTAGGTGTTTAAAAATGACGTCGTTCACCTTTAAATATTTGATTTCTAAAGCGCATATCACCTACACTGTAAGATATAAACAACTACTTACCTATTACAATTATGTCACCTTTCATTAACATTAAACATCATTTTAATAACAACATACATATTTTGTCATATACCTTTGGTAGGTGCCATGCCAAAATATAACAGGTCTATGTATAAGAAAATATGTTACCGAAAAAAAAAAATAATAAAACGTGAGTAATTAAGTATTAAACCAAACATCACACTGAGAAATTTAACAATTTGTTCTATAATTATCAAAACTTACCTGTCTGTATGATAACAATAACAAAGAGACCTCTCAAATTACAGTAAACTGCTGTCCTAATATCGTATGCATGAAAAAAGGTAAAGGTAAATCTTCTTATTATAATACAATAGATTACTTATGTACCTATTAGATACCTTTAATAGTGACCTGCCCCGGCTTCGCACGGGTAATTTCTTCATGCAAACGTTCATCCCCCTACTTTAGGTAATCGCGCCCTCTTTTGACATAACGATTGACAGTTATGTCAAAAGGTTACCTACATTAGAAAAGTTAGTATGGTAGTTAAGTTTTCTTAATTTTTCTAATTTCCCGCACAAATTTCTTATTTTTTTTCATAAGAACCTTCTCTAGACAATAACCAATACCAAAAAAAAAAGAGTTGGCGAAATCGGTCCAGTCGTTCACGTGTGATGGCGTGAACAAAAGAAATAGGGATTCTTTTTTATATATATTGATAGAGTAAGGATGTGGAAGAGGCGTTTCGAAATTGAATAAAACGGGAATAAGTAATCTCTGTTTGTGATAACAGAACTTAGATTATCTACGGCTATACTATCAAACTATCAGCTTAAGAACTTTAAAGGTGGAAAAAGCCTTCATTAGCATAGGTTTACTATTAACAATGCTTGGTTTAGTATAGTGCAGTGTTAAATCGTACAATAACAAAGGCACTCAATTTCCATGCCATTCCCAATGTAATTTCATGAATTTTGATAATTCTTTTACAGTTAGATATAAAAAAATCATATAATTGTAATACACGTGTAAATATTTTACAGTGTTGTTAAATTTTAGCAAATTACTCTATTTTTTGCAGTTTTCTACTTTTTGGCATAGAGTAATTAGTCTAGTTACACTTAAAGCGAGATTGAGTTACTTACATTCTTAAGTTTTGTACTATACATTAAGTTTACTGAGTGAACAAACTAATATACAAAGTGTATGATAATCTAAGTCGTGCAACTGGCCATTATGATGTTTTAGAAAAGAAAAAAAAAGTTATAATAACTGTAACTGATTATACAAATATAATAAATACAAAACATAGAATAGAAAATACATTAATTGCATTACAAATTCAGGCTTAGTTGACAGTTAGCTAGGATGTTAATTTTATAGCAATAAACAATAGGTACAAATGAAAAGCATTACGAATAAAGGCTAAGGCGCGTCCGACCGATCCTATAAACACTATAAAGTGTTTATAGGATCGTGCGAAAGCGCTGACTAAGAAATTTATATGTCTCACAAGTGCAAAACGCAACCACTCTCACCGCTAAGCGGCAAGGGTTCGTCGAAATTTATGTTTCAAAACTAACAAACACCTTAAAGTACATTCAACTAAGCTAATGGAACTAACTAAGATGTCCGGAACATTAACGGGAACACATTTTACAGAGTTTGAATAAATTTATAACTAGAAGATTTGCAAGACCAGCTGTCTGGGGTACGTTAATTGTTTTTCATTTACGCAGGAACGTTTCAGTTACATTGAGGATTTCTTGTTTTAAACCAGTACACAACGTTTTTATATGTGATGAATGAGAGAAAGGGATAGCAATCTCTTGTTGATTTTTATGGAGATTATAATATTTCCTTTTTTCCAAAAGTAATGTTTGTGAATTTTGAATACTGCAAAATAATATTTAAAAAATAGTATACTGCTTTTTTGGTTTTTTATTGGATGGCTCAGCGGTTTAGGCCCCGACTTACGTACTGTAGGTCGCAGGTTCGATCCCAGACAGGCGCTTTACTTTGTGTAATTTATTTCATCACCACTGCTCCAAAAACGGGGAAGGAATACATCGTGAGGAAACCGGCATTTCTTAGAACCACTAAATTCGAAGACATCCACCAACTGGGCCAGCGTGGTGAATTACGGCCCCTTCCCTGTCTCGGAGAGGAGGCCTGTGTCCCTGCAGTGGGGTACATTCTAAAAAAAGGCTGATTTATTATTATTATGATTATACTGCTTTATTACGTAGATTTCTAATGGTAAATCACTTAATACAATCAGTTGGCTGGTTTCCATTAAAAAAATACCTTTACCATTAAAAATAAACAAATCTTGCCTATTTATAATTATTTACATATACATTATCGACACTGTATGAGCCCAACTAATGGCTAAATGCCATACACAAACGTATCGACTCTTCGGTCATAATGCGTGCTACGAATTTACGTATTGGAAATTACTTCCCGTGCGACGTGAGAAGGGACAGTTTTATTGAGCCAGTACTTAGTGTATTAATAATATTGTTTCCAGTAATTTTACATCATTAGGATTGTATAGGCGGTATATTTTCAACTAACTCAAGTCCCATTGCCTTTTATATCATAAAAATGTGTCAACTTTGTATATTGTAACTTTGTATAACCTTTCAATGTCAAAGGCATTGCAAATAAGTATATAAAGATGTACTAAATAACTAAACCAATATTTTTGTTCGTCAAGGAGACAACGAAAAAATCATTACCATACGTTGTCCACAAGATATCAAAAAATTAAATTTTCTCGTTTGCCCTCTTCTCTTATTAAAAAAAATAGAAGAAAAGACTACATACGTACGTCTAACAGTTTAAATGTAATGTAAACGACTACCGAAAATTTATTTCTAAATTTAAACATAATTTAATTTTGTGCATAATAACAACAAGTTGATATGATTGCAGTGCTAAATACATTTATGAAATCAAGTAAAATTGTATTAGATTACAAAGCTTTAACTGTACATAGTTACTATGTTTAGTGATATGTTGTTAATGAATAAACGGCGACCGCATTACTGTTCTCACTTGCATTGATAGGGCGGCGTACACACGAGGTGAATTTGTGGACATTTTTATTTTTAATTAAAAAGAAAATTTCATAAAAGAAATAAACCAGTTACATAAACTGATTATATCATGTTGTGTGTTTTCTGTAATAGATATAAATAAAGTAAAATTAAAAATTAGCATAAACGATAAAAAAAATACCAAAAAAATATTTAAATTACAAGACTTAAAAGAAAACTTTTTATCAAAACGCATCCATGTGTTCGCACGCTGTCTTTATAACAACTATGATAAGCTTTAACTACTGAAAAAAAATGGTCGAATGTATGATATTGTTTAATTTAAAAGCATATTTCCTTGACGAGTACTCTTTTACATATACTTGTAATTGTAATGTTAATTTAAGTATGTAATTAACATAAGTACATGGTGAACTGTGCAATTCCCAGACGAACAATTATTGATTAATTACACCGAGTAGCAAAATTATAGTAAAAGAATTTTGTATTAAATAAACTAATAAGATAATGTAATTTTAACTTCAAAGTCTTCTTTAACTTAGTCTTCCTGACGTCTCCTGTAGAGTCACGAATTAATTTACGAAATACAATTGATAGTATAACAAAAGTTAATTATACAAGAGCATACGAAAAACAGCCTTATTTCGTGCTTCCGCGTCGAAGCAGTTTAGATCCCGGGGCGAGACAAATTGCTAACATCGCGAAATGTCAGACGTAGTGAGAGTTTGAACACATTGCGTCACCAACTGACTCCCTTACTTGTCATAATGTATAACAAGTTAATTAGTTAACACATCACTTTTTAAAATACTAGTCTTTGAACCTAATCATGATAGACATGGCATTGATAGACGGTCAATTTAATAGAAAATATTTCACGTCTGCTAAGAAAGAAACTCAAGGCTTACTGCGAAATGGTGTTTATTTTTCTGCAACAATTCATTTTATGTAACATTAAATTTTACAATTATTAATTTTACATTAAATCATATGATTATTTCAAATAAAGGTAGTTGAAGTAATGATATGATTTAAAATAGAGCAAAAGGTAACTTGGCTCAGTGTAGATTTTTTACTTTACTTAGACAACAAACAGATACACAATAAATTTTAAATCAAAATTACATTACATTACTTTAGATAACAATGTATCCGTCATCAACAAACTACTAAATATACAATCGGACAAAAACATTTTTTAAACATATGACAAATACTAAATTAAATTACAAGCAAAATGAAAAAATAAATAAGACTTTTGAGCAGTAAACAAAAAACAAGTAAAAGGGTGACTTAAATTACTAACATGATTATTATATCTACATAGTATTTATCAAGATAATAATTTTTTTTTGAACAACGCAGATGAAGATGCATACAAATAAATATTACTAAAATGATTATAATATAATTTTATCAATCGCCACGAGGGAGAGGGCGCTTCCTTCGTGTTACATTACTTAGGGGCGAATAAGTATGACGAATACAGTACGACATAGCATCCTTTAGTAAGCTCCATACAATCATATTTGTAGTGTAAAATATTACGCAACAACATAATGTCTAATAGCTTTCACCTCATACGCCATAGAAAAATATTTCTACACTTGAAGTAGTATAGTATAAGAGGACTTAAAACGAAAACAACGATAATTCATAGAACCTACGAACTTGCGCTATACTGCTTCCAGTTGATTTTACGAGTTCGAATAAAAATGATTCCAGTCAAACGTGACATACTCTAATTGCGATCTTATGAGGGACTTATATAGGAGAAGCTAGGAACGGACGTCTGAAAGGAATAAAGTTGAGCATAACAAGTCCATATAATTTAAAAGCGTTACTGACTATATGACCTACATGGACATCCGTATAGATACCCGAATCTCTCATTACATACATACTTTTTCTAAAAGTGTATCACACAACGCAATAGGTTTAATTGGTGTTTTTTTGTGTACAAGTTATAAATTGCATTAATTTAAATTTAATTGTAGCTTGTAGTTTTTACATTGTATTAGTAAACAATTTAGGTTCTCCTGCATTTTTAGAGAAGAAGCTAAATATGTGATTGAACGATAGAATTTAAGGTCATCCGGACATGATACAAAAGAAAGTGTGTGTCCTTAAAGCATTGATCAATATCGTTTATAAAAATAAATGCAACAACCAACAACTTCAGAAGAGGCTTTTCAGTTATATAATATAATACACTATAACTCAGATAATAAACTAAAAACCTAATTGAATACAAAGAAATTATATTTATATAAAGTTAATACATCAAAAATATTAAAAAATAATTCTTACATTCAGGAGAATTCGTTCTAGCCGCGTGTGAGTTCATTTTCATTACCAATAAGCGTTCATTAATTTATTTTTAAAATTACTGAATTTTAACTGAAATATTTTTTTGTGTACTAATAATTAGAGTTATGAAGAATTGAGAAATGTTTTAATTTCCTTACTTGATTGTAATTACCCTCTAGTATCAAAACGATCCAACTTCCACTAGTGGGGAATATTAAAAGCAAACATGAATTTTAACGGCCTAATTTCGACAAATTGCTGCCGGAGGTTGGTCAATAAATTCAGGTGCTTTACGACTACCTCTAAACACCGTCAGCCACTGCAGCCACTATGGTTTTATGCCCCATAACAATGACATACGATTATTGCGTATGGTTAAATCTGACAATTCAAATCGATCCCATTTCTCGAATATGCGAAATCAATTATTGAAGACAGTTTAACGAAGAATTAATGTATGCATTGCTTTTATGTGACTTTAATTGCTCTTTCTAGTTACTTATAGAAATACAACATTTAAATTCTTAAATTATCGTAGATTTTTATGTAAATCATAAAGTCTTATTACTTGACCCTTTCATATTTATATAACTGTAATAATAAAACAAGAAGAAAATATGACCCATTGTCAAATCGACGAATGTTGACTATTATCTTTCTGATGACAAATGAGCCCAAACCTGCAGCGGACGTTGAACCAAACACCGGAGTATTATGCGCCCGAAAACTTGTTATTGCATCGAATACATTACTGCGTTTCCTTTAACTTAATGGACCGAATATAGGATATTATTGTGCACGAAGCAGTGCATTTGCTGCATCACGGACGTTTCGACGAAAGGGTAGGGTTAAGCCGATTTAGATCGAACAGATAGAAAACATGGACTCGCGATGCTAATTCTAAATGCGATCCCCCGTTCGCATATGTACGATAATTCAAATGCTTAAAGAATGGTGTCCCTTAAGTTGACAGATACGATGGCTGATTGACGGATAATGTATGATTCGTAACTTTTAAACATGTCAGTTGCAATCACGAACACTTTAACAGAAATCGAATCTTTTTTAATCGAATACTATATTTATACCACCAACTTACATGACAATTCAATAGTTCTATTTTTTTAAGGAATACCAGTAAAGTCCACTTAAAGTTAACACCGCTAATCATAAACAGATCCCTTTCTTAATCATTAACGACCCTCTCGGTGGCCCTTGAGCCAAGTCACTCCCTGGAGCGGCCGCCGAAGCGACCTAAGAGCTCGGCGGCCTCCCATTCCGGTTATAATAATAAAGTAACGGCCGAGCCGAGGCTTCCTCTACAAGCGGGAGAGTCACTTCTAGGCTGGGCGCCTTCTCAGCCCTGCCGCCTTGAACCCGATGTAACTTAGATTCCTCTTCTAGGCAGTTGCATTTTATTTTTTTGCAGTTGCAAAAAAATGATTAATGTCTAACTAATTTAATTTATTTATTATATGAGACAATACATGTCAGTAACAATATTCTTAAAACTATGCTAGTACATACTTAATACATAAATAATAAAAAAAAATTAAGTGAGCATTCCCCGATTGAAGTTTTATGTTGTTCATTCATAATAAAATAAATATTTTGTTACTTCTGGATAATACTGCTTTCTATTGGTGAAACAATTAAGAAAATCAGTTTAGGGATTTATTCAATACAAACAAACAAAACTTTTCTCTGTAATTATATCGACAACTAGTGATCCGCCCGGGTAGCACTAATTATGTTGATCCGATC
>JWHW01025126.1:180984-194380 GCA_000931545.1 Papilio glaucus | reverse complement strand
TATTAATGATAAAAAATATACATATGTATATTTTTTATATCTAAAATATTTGATAACGCTATTCTCTTGGTGAATATACCATATAATAAAATATTAGTGAGCGTATGTGTGTCACTGGCAGACGTTTCGTCGCCGGTGTGTGAGTGCGAGACAACTCGTTTTTATATTTCAATGTGTGTTAGAATATGTACACGAATGATTCACGCGTGTGTGTGAGACGCGTGCGCTGCATTCCTTCGCGTAGCCATTCATACATACTCAAAAGCGCCCTGTCTTATTTATCTATAACTTTTTGTTTTTAGAACGTACAATTTTTTTATAACATTCGTAATTTGAAATTAAAATGTTATCAACCGTTTGAAATGGACACAAGCTCGTAGTTTTGCTTTCGCTTTTTTTTTAACTCGTTTACAAAACGAGTGGTATTGTATCTTATGAATGTACCAATATCATACGTACATAGAGTTATTATTTTAGCTACCGATTACATCAACTAGACACATTTTTACGAAATATTAATGGAATCAAAACATACATTTATTTTCATCGGTCGTATATTGTTGTCGACACAAGCAATTTTAGACAACTTTTTTATGTGACTGACTTGTCACTTTTTGCCTGGAAGAGGCATCTACAGATTCACCGGGTTTTAGGCGGTAGGGCTCAGAAGGCGGCTAACCTAAACTTTTTTAAGGGTAATTTAGTTTGAGGGCTCCTTCCGAGGAGGAAGCCTCGGTACGGGTACGGGCCGTTACTTTATGTATATTGCCGGATTGGGTGGACGCTCCATGGAGTGACTGGGCTCAAGAGACCCGGAGAGTGCACCTCGACCTGGGTTGTCACTCATTACGCTTTTGGCATACTGATTCGAGGATGCCCCACAATGCCGAGCCTCGGCTCGATCGGTATCTATTCTTGGATTACTTTAAGCCAACACCAACATTGTTAGCTACAAACTATGAGACCTTTGTTTTAAGGTTCTCAACAGCAACCATTATTTCATATTACATTGATCGCACCTCCACCACTAAATAAACTATGAATTATATATGTTCCCTAGAGACTCACAAACGGCTAGATCGATTTCGATGAAATTTTCAGAAAATGTTTGATTGGCGTTTTTGTGGTTATCAGAAGCCTGCGAAAATTATCCCTCGAAATAAAAAGTGAATTTTGGGACTACAATTTAAACAAATTGAATTGTAATTACTTATTTTAATCTTCTTAAGGTCAACAACGTAGCGCTTTCGGGAATATTCCAAAATGACCCTTGGAACGAATTAAAGTTAAGCTCAGCATAAAATCAGATTAAACAGAAGCAAGTGAATGCAGAAGAACTGGATCTCTAGTTGCCAATAGATTGAAGAAAGTACATAATTACTGCTGAATAACTGAAAAAGATGCGCCATCTTTTGTAAGCAACGAACAACAACCGTGTTTTAAAATACTAGATAATGTAATGCATTGTAGGCGTTGCAAGGTCATCACCGATGGAACTTACTGTACGTTATTTTGCTTAGTGTTATTGAAAAAAAAATGTATGTACCTATTAACAATTTTATGGTGTTCAACATACACACGCAACATTTGTAAAATCCTTACGTGTTGACAACAGTCATAAGAAGCGAGTTTGTCTTGAATTCTACTATTTGTTTTGTAGAGCAAATAGACGTATAGTTCTGCCACAAAGAAAATCACTAGAATTTATGATGCTTTAAGAAAAATACAATTGATTAAAAGAACAATATGGTGTTAACTTAGAATTGTAGGGGACCAAAAGTATAAGTATAGTGTCTTATTTTTATGTCAGATCCGGTATGAAATGTAGACTTATCCACTCTCACAATACAATCCAAGAAGCTCGATACAAAATTACCATTAAATACATTGGAGTCTCGACTTGAATCTACACGAATTTGTAAAAGATCACTGAGTTACTTTCTCTAAGATAGAATTAAGAATGATGTCATTTCGTACGCTATTTGCACTATCTGACAAAAATCGATTGAAGTTATCGATAGAACATGACATCGTCAATTATCATTAGACTAATTGACTATAATCGATGGTAACGGGCAGTTCAGTCGGCTATCATCTAATTAATTCTAATGACACAACAGACATGACTAAGTCTATCTGATTAAGATTTAAATATAGGGAAAATTGTGCGCGCCCATTTATCGACGTAATTTTCCCAGAACGCCCTCGCCGCCCGCCCTTCGCAGTGATTGGACGAAAGCTCGGGAAACAGAGTATAATATATATCTTGGTAACACCGACAATTCCAGGCGTACATATGTATACACAAATTTGTGGGACATTTTTATCAGAACGGAAATGGCAACCTAGTTCTTTAATGTTCGAAATATTTATTTGGTTTAAGGTAAATATGAGAAAGTTTATAACTAAACAATAGTAAGAAATTTTGTAATTATATTTTATATTAAATTAATTATATTTAGAATAACGGGAAAAAAACTAACACCGAGAGTCACAAGGACTGCCGACAGAAGTGAAAACTCAAAACAGGTGGAGATTTACGCAACAATAACTCAAAAATAAATTAATAAACAAAAATAAACCCAGAGGCAAGGAAAAATCTATTCTAATTTTTTGATTATTTATTTATTTTTTAACCAAAAAAAATCAAAATTGAACACAAGAAAAATAATTGAAAAACGTTCGTCGAAACTGTTCCAAATTCAAAAACTGTTGCTGACGCATGTTGAGCATGTTGTTCACGCGAATCTATAAGATTTTCCCCTATTAAATATCTCCCTCTCTCTCATTAAACCAAGGAGAGTATAGTGCTAACGTGTGGTCGCCATTCGTTTGACGTCAGTCAATCCAACTGGAAAAATCACCAAAGCGTAGTATTTTTATTAACAGTTGAATGTATAATACATTACGTATTCAATCGCCGGCGATTAGTCTATTCATTACGCGTGTAACGCAACACGACGATTATGTTATTGAAGTGAAAACTTCTTCAGTAGCGTTAGACGGCATTTGTTTGGTGAAAATCTTATAGGTTCCCGTGGACAACATGCTCAACACGAGTGAGCAATATGCTTATTTAAATTTGGAACAGTTTGGACGATCTTTATTTCATTTATTTTGAATTTTATATTTATTTACAAGGGTTTATTTTATTTGTTTTTTTTTTTAACTATTGTCGCGCCTTTCCATCTATTTTGAGTTTTTACTTCAGTCCTTATGACTGCCTGTGTTTTTTATATTCAATGTTCTAACTAAAAACTAATTTAGGAATTTCTTTAACTAATTTTTATATATTACTTGTTTGCAATCCATTACTGATTATATACATATCCATGAATTGATAAATGAGAGACAGATTTTAAAATGTAATTGTAGCTTCTCGTGACTCACATTTGTAATTGTGAAAGTTAACTATTTATTTACATTTCGAATTAATCTTGTATTTATATTTTAAATTCGAGTAATTTTCAATACTTTTGTATTTATTTATATGTATTATGTACATCATCATCTCCCTGCCCTTTTCCCAAGTTATGTTGGATCGACATAGTATGATTGTAATCCATACTGTGTCGACCGAACATAACATAGGTTTTTGGTACAGATTTTTCTGCCGGCAACCTGCCTGACCCTCCTCGGGTATTTCTCGGATATTATGTATATATATAGATATAAATATAAAACTAGAACACTTATAAAGAACTTTAACTTCCGCAAAATCATTTGCTAGAGAACACTATGAGTTAAGCTCACCTGTATTGTGTATTCAATTATCGTCCCTTAAACTTATAATTTTTGTTCCAGACAATTTCAGAAAAAAGTAAAGTAACTCTAGACATCTTTATTTCAACGCTCATTTTTTTTTTAAATTACGAATAAACTAGCGCGTAGCCGAACGATGGTACGCACTAGTTTAGCAACAACCTACTCACTCTTCGTTTGAAGGTACCCACGTCATTATTTGACAGGAACACTGGCGCTCGCAATTCGTTCCAATCCTGTACCATACGCACGCTGAACAACGATTCGAATCGTTTCGTTCCAAGTCTCGATACTATACTATGAAAGAATGAACCTGCCGTGTATCTAAACGTCTGATGGTAAAATGGAGATGAGGGAATTAATTCGAGTAATGCTGCGCACACGCCGCAAAATGCAACCTGTAATACGCCGAGAGGCAAGGCATTTTGAATTTATGCTCAAAACTGACCAAGTTAAGGTCTTGGTCAACAATCAGGCTCCTGGCTCGCCTCTCCAATCGCTCTAATACCGGGGGGTTGGTATTTGGCTGCGCCTGGCCGGATATGACAGCAATACTCCATATTCACGGTCGGAACTGTGTTTTATATAGAGTCAAAACCTGTCCTGCTGTGAAGTATCGCCGTACCTTAGAAAGATTTCCGAGCTTCCTAGCAGCTACCTTCGCCTTAGATTCAATGAACCGTCCGATGTTAAGACTGGCCGAAATTTCGTCCACCAATAACTGCAGACAGTCTGTGAATTCCAGGGATAAATTTTGAAAAGTTGGAGCTAAAATGAACTAACTCCTTTAGGTGGTGAATAAACACGTTTGTGTTTTGGTGGCGTTAAATCTCACAATATTGGCATTGCTCCAACAAGAGACTGCCTTGAGTGTGAGATTCAGAAGCTCTACCATAGTTTCAATTGCACGTTATCTCTACCGGCCTGACCACTCGGTAGATATCTGATTTGCACCGAGATTCGTACGGTGCAAGCCTTGGTTAGGTTTTTACTCTTAATCTTAAATAGGTTAAAGAAGTTTGAACTTAAATAGGCTTAGCGCTATCTGTCCTCTGCTACTTGAAGTTACAAAAATGCAAATATTTTGGTTGTTACGAATGTATATATAGCTTTGGACACTTGGCTTCAGATGAACCGCTCGCTCTTTTGTTATTTTTTATTGTATGAAATACCAACAGTGAACACATGGCAAAATTTCACCTAGAAAGTTCTGTTGTGTGCACCTACAGGAGTTCGGTACGGCTAACTCTAACAATTTAAATCAGTTGTGACTTTAATAATAAAAAGCAAGAAAACAAATACATTAACTTTAATATATATAAGATGCTTCTATGTTAAATAGTATTTTAAAAGCAAAATTTACGCACATGTCTTATATCCGTACAGCCACAATGCTCTTGCGTAAGCTTATTAACATATTAAATTAAAGACATATAATATAAAGATTCTCTATATAATAGGTTTTACCGTGAGTCATCTCATTAAATCAAACGGATTTGTTAATATCGACTTCGACGTATATTTAAATATTTATGTTTATCAAAAGCTATTTCTGAATTCATTATGCGAGTAGTCAACGGCCGCCCATCAATTTTATTTTCACCATCCAATTGACGCTCTCTGAGATAATTTTACGTTTATTTTATTCCTTAACTGGTGGGTCAATAATTCTTTCATTCTTATTCAACGTAGTAAAGAATTCGACCGATTTATAAATAGTTCAAAAGTATTCCAGACTTCAAAAGGTCACTATAATTGTCGTGGGCGTAATTAATAATAAAAACCTGTATAATATATTTAATTCAGAGGACGAATAAATTAATGATATTCATAAATTAATGGTCCAACCAAACTAAATTAATGACCTATTTAGGTTTAAAAAGCTCCGTCTTCATCTTATACTTTCTGATTATTGTGATCCGCTAATTGCCTCTTCTAAAACTAAATATGTTTTTTTATTCGATGCTTATAATACTTTCTCACAATTACATTAAATTAATTATGGAAACTGTTAATTTTGAGTATCCCACAAATCGTCGTGTTTACGCGAGCTTGGAATTATGATCACTACCCACGTACATCATATGATATCGCTACAAGTCTTTAATAACATTTGCCTCCATTTCCTAACTATAACGTTTAACCCCATGCCGTTTTACGAGGTGCCCTATAAGTGATACGCGAAATTCACACCGACTCCTTTAACATTAGGAACATTATCGCTTGAGCAAGTTACCATGTCTGCCCTAGCCAGTCCATTCAATTTGGTAGGATGACAAGTTATATGTTTTTTATTGCCAACAACTATTAGAATGACGGATCGAATGTCAGGAACAATTTTCGATGTTTATAATTCCTATATCTCTGTCTATAATACACAGTATGATTTGATATTGTTTATATACCTGGGCTGAGGTATTTAAAAACCACCAGAATTAGTACCTAAATATTGTTTGTTCGTGGATTTTGGTCATTGCAATAATAAGTACATGATATGATGTCATTTTATATTACTTTATCAACTTAGAGGCGAATGAATTCTTAAAATTCCGTCTATTAAATTTCTATCTAGAATTATATGAATATTAATTAGATAAATTTATAATTATTTACATATCAAACTTATCTAATATAGATACATACAAAACTTGTAAAGTAAAGCTTTCAAATGATTTTGTATTGAAATGATTACTAGCTCGCAGTCAGAAACAACACCGGGAAGTGAGCACCGCACGCACCGTCAGCTTGACAATAGCTTTAACAAGCAAGGTCGTCAACATTTTTACGAACGATAGCGCCTCATTGACGGCAATATAATGACGAACAAAAATAAGATAATGAATAAGCAAGTATGTTTTATATAGATTATATTCAGAGACAGCAATCGCTTGTAACCAAGCTCATCTCGTCTAAAATATCACAGGTGGTGAGCCTTTCATCAAATACATATCGCCAACCGTAAGCTAACGCCCAGTGTCAGCCTGGTGAATTTCAAGATTGCTTTTGTTTAACAAAAAAGCAATAAATTGTAATGGATAAACTCTAAAACCGCCAAACTGATTTTAATAATTACTTAGCAAGTTGTATCTATGAGAAGCATAAATTATATTTATTACGCAGTAATATTGACATTCATGAAATCAAACAAGTCATATATAATATCCGAAAAAAGAGGTTCACGCTTGATTCGAGTTACGAAAATATATAAGTAATGGTTAAATAGTGCTTGTAAGATAAGTCTTTCATTTTACACACGATAGACAATACATGTGATTGCTAGATCGTTATTGCTTTTCACTCATTAGGTTCCAAATGCCCATTAAAAGAAGTATAAACTCTGGAGTAAACTTAAAAAAAAAACAATTACAATAAAATATACATATATATTTAAACATACAATAGTATTTTATATCAATATATACCATGTTATCGAAAATCGTGTACTTGATAAACTAAAATTAACCTTAAGGTATCCTTGGTTGCTGCATCAATGGAAGCAGCAGATGGCAGCAGGGCCCGACCTTCAAGGGGGTACAAAAAATGACCATTATATTAGGATCTAATCATATCTGACTACAAATAATCTTTAAAGAAATTAAAGACGACTTGTCTAGCCCAGGACTTAAAAGCGTGTAGAGCAAGATATTCCCTTTCAATTTATGATTTATTCACAACAACATCGATATTACTTGCATTTAAGTATTATAATTTATGAAGTGCATTTCTCTTCCACTTTACCAACACTTCCGTGACGCAAGTAAGCAATAAAACCCTGTATATGGCCAGAGTATAAAATTTTATCAATTTCACGACAATTTTATGTTTGCATTCTTCCATAAGGACGCCATCTTGGATGTTATTATATTAATAACTTTCAATATAATCTGGTATATTTTAAAACAGAAAGGAATAGATGAAAAAGAACGTATATAGTTCTATAACATTTATGAAAATACTGCATGGTAATACTAATAATGTATGGTCACTTTGTTGTCCTATGTAAATGTACTACATACTGAAATTCTAACGTATTCAGGCAATTAAAAAAGTATTCATACTAAAACTGCGGACTAAATTCAGATATTTTTCAAGTAGTCTTTGATGAAAGTTTTAACAAGTAAATATATGTCCTTTTGTTGTACAAGGGGGCAAACGAGTAGCGGGGTGCCCAATGTAAAGTGATAAATCATCGTTGTCCATCAACATTCACAATGCCAACGTTATTCTACAGACTTGAATGTTTTTCTTATTTAATAATATCTCTCTATCTATTATCTGTTTTAAAATGGTTCTGTGCGTCCCTATTTTTGACATTTTAGCCAAAACTACACATCCCACTGCAGGGGCACGGGGAGGCCCGTCGTCGCTGAGAGGGTAGGGGCCGTATTCCTCCACGAGTCCTGTCACATGTCTTCGAATTTGAAGGTTCTAAGACATGCCAGTTTCCTCACAATGTTTTCCTTCACCGTTTTTGGAGCAGTGGTGATGAAATAAATTAACACAAAGTAAAGCGCCTGCCTGGGTTCCAAACCGCGACCTAAAAAGTACTTAAGTCGGGGCTTGAACCACTGGGCCACCACTGCTCTAAGTATTGCGTATCACTTAATATCAAACGAAAAGTCCGTCCAAATTTAATGTGCTCTCCATGCAATCTCAATGCCTCCAAATTATTCTTCACGTTAATATGTCTTACGCTTATGTTGGCTTTTATCTTCAACTTTATGGTAATAAAATTCTGCCTAACACTTTCATTAATAGTGTAAGCATAAGCTCTGAGAAGTATATAAAGCCGTTGGTAACGGTAATAAAATGGTGACCTGCCTTACCTTACCACCTTACATTTGTAATGTGGTAAGGTAAGGCATGAAGCGACATACTGAATGTAACCTGGATGATATCGAAAAGTCATTTTCAATAAATAAATTGTACGAGTCTGTATTGAACTATGACTTGTGCTTTAATAACTTACTGACAAACATGTTAAGTCCAAGGCTACTTTTAAATTCATATATCGGCTTCCTTGCTTCACTCTTTGTTCACGAGGAAGTGACAGAGCAATCAGTTTGTGTTATCTTTAGTAACAACCACCAAAAGGCAACGTTCGCGGTTTACACTTTCATAAAAGCGATAAACACTTTTTATTGTTTGTACAACCTGTAAAGGAACGTGTTTAAGTACGTTTTATTGTTATTACACGCGGGTTAGGGACGTCTCTTCCTAAATCTGAATATCAAATTGTACAAGTGATTAACAAGTAAATAAGAATTAAAATAATATGTTATTTTTATAGAAGAAGGTGAAATAAGAAGAAATACTTCTACTTGACGCCCGTCTTTTGTGAGGTCGTGGTATTTCACCGGTCGAGGCAGCCCATTTTTGCAACGGACGTTGTTATCTATGGCCTAATCTGTTTATTAAAGAAGGAATCTTTTGCCCTAATTTCCACCAATTTCAAGAATTGCGTTTAATTAAAAATTTTGCACTCTTATAGAGTAGGTTCAATTAAAAAAATCTTTTTTTTTTACTTCAATTTGAATAATAGTGACAGTAGAATTGACGTCAACTATCAATCTCTTATAATCGACAGATAACGATCTCCGCTCGACAACAAATTTAATGTTATGGTGTCCAGTAAACGAGAAAGATCAAGTTTTATTTCGGGTCAACGGGTCAAACGCAAACTCGAACATTAACAGCGAGACAATCTAGGAAATCTTAAACAAGTGGCCTGTGCTTGCTCAAATCCAATAAATTACGTATTAAAATTTCAGAACATTCTATTCACTGATACTTGATTGTAATAGAATATATACACATATAAATTGTATGTATTAGTATAATAAATACAGCTAGCTACATGGATAGATTAATTGAAAATCTGAATCATACTTAAATAATATTGATACATTTTTTATCAGGTAGTGTAAGTCAATGATATTATAATACAAAAAATTGAAGATACGCCATTAGCAGTCAAAAAATGAAGCCTCAAAAATGACCCAATTGAAACGCATTTTCTTTAGCTTACGTCATGTGTTTACACTTACGCGTAAGTGATAAACACTTGCTGTCTTCTTTTTCTTATTACTTTTATAACGTTATCCTTTTTACACTATTTAACATGTTTGGATGTTGCTGTCACTAGTGTCACTGCCTTTTGACTGGTGATCTTGTACAAGTATAATATATCCATAGTGTATAATATCATAGGTGCAAGTATTATTCTTCTTTTAATATAATGATAAGTAACGGTGCGATCGAAAGATGGTACGCGCTAATTTGAAATTATGCCAGTATAAATCCTCGTTCTCTTATTTTCTTATCATATCTACAAGTTTTAATTAAAAGCCTATATTTTAAGTATATACACATATATTTGAATAAAACTAAGATCGTGAACTGTACATGAAATCAGTGAAAACGGCCGGGCGAGTGCGCGCGTGCTGGAATACATTTGAGGTGAGCGCGGGGTGTCATTGGCGCCGGCATTGGTCGGAGGGGATGCCGTACATCCATTAACTAATTAGCCCGCCACCATACACCCCCTTCTTGCCAGATTGTTACCCCGCCGTGGCTGTGCTTGCTAATTGATTTTGTCGTAATTTAACCGCTTTTTCTTTAAACAAAAAGTCTTATGCTAAAAGCTGCAATTAAGTGAACAGTATCAGCAATAATTAAATTTAAAAAATAAACAATACCGATTTCACCACAATGTATCTTAGTCGACAAGTAGGCTACATTATTTTATTACAGCATTCCGTTGCCGACCTACGATGTAAGTGCTTTTTGTCGTTAAGAAGTTCCGTTTTGCATTTATAGTACAAGTCTTGTCCTTGACAATACTGTAGGTACTAACATAATCATGGATTGTCGTAAATATACCAATTACCTAATCACTACAAAACTCTCATTCGATTGTGAGGATTACCCTAGTGTACTTTCAAAATCCTAGGTCCTATGCTTGTGAAATTAAAATGGGGTTCCATTGAGAAAATATCTTCTTTCTACTTAAAAAAAAACAAACTGATTTATAAATAATAATAATTAACGCTTTATTTCCGACCATTCTGTCCATTTTGTTAGTAACAATGTTCTTAAATTGACTAGTAATAATAATAATACAACATAAAGAAAACAAATTCATCACTCATTACTGCGCCATTCCATAAGAAGTGGCTCAGCAGTGATTGATGTAACTGCAGTCCAGCCGACTCGCGATCATGCATGCTGTCGGTACTGCCACGTACTCTGCGCACCAGGGATGCGCATATTTTACGCATGGTAGCATACCTGCAGTCTATCCGATGTTCAGCAAACATCCCTGATGCACTACAAAATCGCCCATAATTACCCTTAAAGCAAAGTAAATGACGATGTACTGAGGTAAAACTATTAGAAGTACAAACGAATTGAGAACTTATCCTATTTCAATTTTTTCTCTCTATCCCCTCCTCGGTCCATTGAAGGTAGGCAATCTGCGCCACATTTCCTTGTTGCGGATGTGTATAGGTAGCGGTCACTTAACTTCAGGTGACGCCCTTGCTCGATTGTTACCCTCTCCCATAAAAAAAAACTATTGCCGTACGCGATGATCTTAATTTTTTAAGTAATCTGCGATGCGTTAATAATATCTTAGAGATCCATATCTCTGTAACCGAAAATTCTTAAAAGATATTTTTCAAAGGGAATTACCTAAAGATATTTTGATTCTAATTATTTGTAACTAAAATAATTAAACTGAATTTATTACTTAACTTATACGTTTACCTGACCGCTATACTAACTTCATTACAATTTTTTATTTGATGACAAAGCGAACTCTAAATTTATTCGCAAACATGAGAATTGTGAAAATAAAAAACCGATTAGTCTTTTAGTAGCACAGCTGTAATAATTATTTATCTATTTATATATATCTACTAGCAGTTGCCCGCTGCTTCGCACGCACTCATTTGTTATTTTCCACATCTTTGTGAATCTAAACCATCCTCGAATCCCCTTGAACTCACACAAAAAAGGTGACATACACACGCACACAAGAAATATATATATAAAGATTGACTCGTCACGATATTTTTGGAACCATATAGACTTGAAATTTGGAAGTAATATTCCTTTCGCCGAGTAGAGTTCAGTTAAAACGGTTTTTACGAAATTCCACCCGCAAGGGGTTGCGGGGGCGATAATTAATTATAAGGCGGTACGAAGTTTACCGAGTTAGCTCGTACGATATATTTGTATTTAATAGTTTTTAATTAGGTTAATTGCTAATAGTACTAGATACAATCTGATCTTGCGACCAGTCAGTTAATTCAGCCAATGTCTTCGTTCGCTATCCGTATCTTTTAAAAAAGGTGCGGTATCATAACCTAAAAATATAATGTGTACAGATGTTTTAATCTCCATTAAATCAAAAGATGTTGAGCTTTTTCTATACAATTGTTACTAGAACTCTTAAGAAGAACACATTATGAATATTTATGAACTTTATACTTTTTATATTACCATTATCAACTACGCTTGTCAGTCGTTAAATCACACCCTTACAAAACGCAACGCATTACACCGCAACGTCATCAAATTAAAAAGTTAAAATGACCCCCTACCAAGGTTAGTATCATCGGCGGTATCTAATGAGGTAATGGGCATCGGACGAGCGGGGGCAGAGCGCGGCACGCGACCGACCCTCGGCCTTTTACAAATAATTTCATTATTGTAATAAAACCGAGTCAAATATGTAAACGCCGACACGTGGTAGCCCCGACCTCTGTGACATCGGATCACCGTGTACTATTAATAACATTTTACATCCAAAAAGGTTGAGGTTTTATTTGATAGGGAAAACAAAAGAACTCATGGAGCTATTAATATAATAATGGTAATGTTTGACCCCAATTCATTCTGATGACACCTGTTACGTCATCGGACAAGATCATTGACGCGGTACGGTTTAAATTATACGGTATTATTTACTCAAATGTAATTATATTATCTTATTAATTTATTCAAATATGTATAGTTTTTATAAGATGTTGATGTACGTTTAAAAAAACACATGAGTTGCAGGTGCGTTGCCTACCATTAATGGACATAGACAAGTAGAGGCAGGAAAAAAGAGAATTCTATTTCCTGTCTATTCCCTCACCCGTCCTCTTAATCTCTCATTTTTGCATTATCAAAATCGTATTAATGCAACATTCTAAACATATCTATTTAAAAATACTTTTACCTTATTTTACTGGTTTTCTTGCAGTTTGTATAATTTTTCTTATTTTAACGAAACGCTCAAAATAATTTATTTTAATGTTTTAAGAAAATGACAGAGAGAATTACACGCAACAAACAAAACATCTTACGACGTTTTCTCATATCAATATAGCTCTAATAAAGTTACGATGCAAAGACTTTTAGGCTTTATTTATCGAGAATCGAAATCGGACCATAATACCGTAGTCGACGCTAACTAATGAAAGTTCGCCGATAACTTATCAGCCACGAATAGGGACTAAAAGTGACAGTTAATTTATAAAATAATGAGTTACAGACATTGCCCGAAAAATGCTCAGCGGGTACAATAAACATTATGGGCGCATTCATTAATAGCTGGCCGCTGACAAACGGTACTTTCACCGCT
>JWHW01025126.1:170839-180979 GCA_000931545.1 Papilio glaucus | reverse complement strand
GTTAAACCCATCAACCCCTCAGCACCCTCCTAAGCTCCGTTCTCTCCCTACCTCCCCATTCGACCAGGTGTAAAACTGCGCGGTCACGGAAAGACGGACATGCAATGCGGCTAATATGTTTTTATTATTAAAGCTATATACCCATTGCATCCATAACAAACGTCAGGGGCTGACCCGTGAATATTTGTACACTGATTTGTTTATTTTAGAAATACAATCGAACATAAATCGTGTTTCGCATGTGATGCATTTTATATTACTGAGTTTAGCATTTATTTAAGCAACCTTGAATAATGTTGATAGATAATTGTTCAATGGGCTTTGTTAAAACTTACACAATTACCATAAACTAAAAAACATTTACTACGCCTAGAGTACCTTAAGAGCCTTATATCTCATTATTTAAAACCAGCTGCTTCCCGTAATTTCGTATCATTTGTTTATTTTCTTATTTGGATATTCCGCATATAATAACTTGGTTTGATAAGTAAAATATATCTATGACATGATTTTTATTATTTATATTTTAATACGCATTTTTCCCTTTTTCCCACGATTTTTCAAATATTTTATCTCATAAAACACCACAAATCAGGCCGGAAGCCTAATTCTCGTCCTCTACACCTTCCCATCCTTTGTAATGAGGGGAAGAAAAAGAGGATTTGTTAGGGTAGAGGATGGTTAGAAAAAGGAAAAAACTTTTTTATGTGTTTATCCCTTCCACTATCCATTAAAGGCACACATCTGTATCGGCAACGCTTGTTGCAGACGCCTATGGGTAACGGTCACTTGATGTTAAGGCACTCACGTCTACCGCTTTCTTCTAAAAAAAATCAAAAATTAACTAAATAGGTGCACATGTTTCGGATTTATACGCGGACATATACATTTGATAATTCATTTTTATTTAAATAGACACGAATACGTTTAAATATGTAAGTATCCTAATTGACTTACAGCGCTTTGTTTAAGTAATGAAAGTAATTACTATACTTTACTACAATATCAGCATTATATCACAGAACTAGAGAATTACTCTTGTTTTATATAAAAAGCCTCATACCAATAAAATATTGTCATATTAACATAACGCATACATTATGGTGAGTGACAGTTTCCAATTCAAAATTCGAATATACTTTCATATTTCAAAACGATTTAACATCAGTATAACGAGATTTAAAGCTTCCATTTCGTTGGTATTCATCAAAACGTGTGGGCGTATGGACAAATATAGGGTGCTGTCGTAAGTCAGGTATTTTACTATCAATTTATTTGCTGTATATATAAATACGTATTTTCTTTGTTAACGAGTTGTCACTTCAAACATATCTATTTCCATTGTCGGTGTGAGTCAAATGTTTTCACCGACTTAGCGATAACTTGAAAGTTTGCAATGAGTAATAGAGAAGACGTGTGACCACAGTCGGTATAGGGGTCTAATTTTTTATCTTTGATGTTGAATTGTATAAAAAGCAAGCTAAAAATAACTGTCGACCAAAGATAGTGTCTTCATAAGTTTCATTTACAAACTAACTCCTTTTTCCTGTGCTAACTTCTTAAAATCACATTAAAATGTTAAAGGTAATATTTATCATTAGCTTTTGTCTACGTTAACTTTTCCTGTATATAAAATATGAATTCAGTTAGTTAAATAATAGATTTTTTTAAATAATTAAAAGGGTAAAAACGTCATATTTGATAATATTTATGTCGAAGCGCTTTAAAAAAGTTTATAGTGTGCCTATGGTATACAAAAGAGGCAAGAGACCGTCGCAATTGCGTGCTGTTTCGTGCTAACTCACGCTTTGGGAGCAGTCACAGTGAACCTTTGTTACATTCCATCAAATATTATGGTGGTGTAATACATGCTCTTTTATATGAGTCAATATGATGATTACTAGTTAAACCATAGACTATCTTCGTAAAGATTAGAGTAGGTAAGTTGATGTCACGTTGAACGTCTTGAACCTGGAGAAGGTCACATAAAATTGTTTTTCGGTGTTGGGGTTTTCATTCCGTGTTTTTAGAATAAACGAAGGCTTATATTTTATTATCAAAAACAATTTGCCTACCCCCTATATCATATTTAGTAGTTAATATAAACAGTAGTTGTGTTTTTATATATATATTGGAATAAAAAACATGACATTTTTATATCAATCTTCCCCCTCGCCACCCTCGATCTGACAGTTCCCAAAAATTATGGGAAAAGCAAACATTAATCGAATTACAATGTCTTTTGCGTCAATTTAGCGCCACCGTGGGACTAGACGTCCCATATTACATTATTAACGTGTTTGCGTTTCGCTTCATTTGACGGCTACGACCCTATTTACTGAAAGGGTGTTCTGAACCACCTCAAAAAAAGAGTCAAATGTTTAGGTAAAAGGATTTTGAAAGTGACAGTCGTACGTTTTAATCCCAAAAAGTAAAGAACATTTCCCTTTAGATATAATATTATATAAGTATTACATAAGCATATTATATTTTTACATATTACATATTATATACATAAGCCTACAGATTATTTATAAACAGCATGTATTAGTAAGCATTAGAAAACTAATATTTGATGATAAGATTGCACAAAGTTATAATACTTATGTATACTGTTATTGTTAACGTAATACGTTTGAATGTCACTACCCAAGGACGCAGATTACCTACTAACCCGCAGGAAAACGTTTCTGGATCCTCATAATTTAGATTATTTAATACTAGTTGTGCCCTGCGGTTTCGCCCACCCTGAAATTTTACTTGAAATGATATTACCTACTTAATACTACTGTAACCTCCTCATCATCTCCCTGCCCTTTACCCGCGTATGTGGGGTTAACACAGTATGGCCGTAGCACAGTTAAATTGATATAACATTTTTATTTATAAGCCGATTGAGATAAAACACTAAATGTTAAGTGAAAGCTTACTACAATACATTAGTGAAAACCGCACCCAAATCGGTTAAGCCGTTTCTGAGATTAGCGGTAACAAACGCACAGACAAACAGACAAAAATTCTAATGATCATTGTTTTGGGTGTTAAGGCCCCCAATAATAGTTTTTCTCAAAAACTTCAAAGAGTTATGACACATTTTATTACGAACGCGATTCATTAATAATTTTCTTAGAAATAAAAAGGTTTCTAATAGCTTCATTACACAACGTCATTCATAATTCGAACCACTGCTCTAAATACTATGCTCGACATTCTGGTTTATTACAGGCTTCAAATTTTCTTACAAACTTTATATATGACAATCGACATCTTATATATGATTATACTATATTTGTATGAAATAAAATAACACTATTACATACTTTTAACTATAGACGTATTACCTATAATAAAAGAACCAGATTTCCAAGTCTCATACAATAAAGTATGTAAAAAGTATCTAGCAATCTGTGCAATAGTTCTGATATAATCTTGAACATTTACCTATTGAGATCAATATATTCAGAATACGTTAGATACCTCAAATAATCGTTACATGAACAGACTGATAGTAAAACAGAGAAATTAAACTATTAGGGCAACGAGGCATCAGAAGAAAATATGTATTTGAATACATTTTTGGATCAAACAATCGTATATTGCAAATTGCCAACAACAGTGGTAACAACACTGTGTGGCTGACACAGTGCTGACACTCATTGCATGGGCCATCTCGACCAAAGGGAGTGCCACAACTTAGTAACGGCGTAAAGTAGAGATATATTTAGAGGTATACTTCAGCGGGATAAATGCTGAGCCGGAGTATTAATTCCTGTACGCTCTCACCCTCTTTACCTTGTCTTAATCCTTCCTTTCTCCTGCTCAAAGGCACATCTAGAACTCATCTGGTTGCCGTGGATAGGTGTGGACACATATGAACTGTTTGCTCATGTTTCTGTCTTTCTTAAGAAAAGAAAAAAAAACATTAATGACATGGGTAGTAAAATTTTTAGTAGTGCAATTTTGGAAAATACAAAATTATCCTAACCTAAATACTGAACATTCAAAAGCTGGTATTTTTAGCTTATCGTTGCTATCGCAGCAATAAACACATCAATTAACCCCAACATTGAACACAAAAACTACTTTTCATAATTGCTCTTTAATATTGAAGAAAATAAAATAACGTATTTAAATTTCACGTGTATTCGACGTAAAGTTACTTTTCGCCGCGCCGCCCTGCCACTAGGCGGAGTGTATACGTATCGATCGTCCCCGCCCGCCTAGGGCCGCCCTTTCGCACTCCAATGCCGATGTGTGCACAACGCCTATAAAATGTTATTGCTATAAGTTATTGTAGTCATAAGTTTTACCAGTACCCGATGATTAAATATTGTACATTGGACATGCATACAAATATGTGTATATAGCTATAGTTCAATTAGGAATTAATAAAAGTTATTAACGATCCGGAAGTCCAGACAGTTGGTATGATTAAATTATGAAAATTAAGATTTAAAAACGCATAATCTCTCTGAATTAAAAACGCATAATCTGACTGAAATAAGATTTTACGTTTTTAAACCGAATACTTGTAAGTTAAAAGTTCTCTTTAGTAATCATTGCAATGCAAACATAAATTTTCAATTTGCCTTTGTTAATTCTCCGGAACTATCACAAATTCATGGCTCGAAGAGTGTGGATACTCTAACCGCTCCACTACGAGGGTCGTCAGTTATAATTAATATTTGAAACAATCAGCCAATCATTATCATAAGAATGATTCATAGGACATTACAATACGTCCTTTAGTAAGGGCAGCTTTCTCCGCTGTTCGATGCGTCGCGTCGTATTGTTACTATCGCGAGAAAGAATAATTATAAGCTTGATGTCGCGAATAATGCTATTATCTCGGGCAATGATAACTTAGCGTTCAGCAAACAAAGCTCGATCGCAAATTGAGCTTTATACCGTACGAATGAAGCCGCTTGGAGAGGTTTACTGATGCTGTTAACTCTTGCAGTGCGTATTGAAGAATGAGCTGAGTGGGTGTTCAGTTGAATTATGGAAATAGAGCGTCGGCACGGGCCAACGTGTTCAAACAATACCATAACGGGAAAGGGAACGCAATTTGAATTCCTCACATACACACAGAGAGTTAATGCCGGAATGGGTATAAGCGCTTTCATAATCTGATTATTACAATCGCGAAAATTATAACGACTGCATTGTTTGCAAAAATGTCCTTAATACTTGGCAGGTTTTTATAAAGTTGTTTTTAAAAATGACAAAAAAAACAAAACATTTCTATTAACTTCTAGACTTGTTGTATTTGGTTCTTTTAACCATAATAAAATGTTTTTTCATTAAAGAAAACGTATTAGCATAATTTAAAATAAAATATGCACTCAGCCAGAGATCACGGATTTCCATTAAATGTTATTCTGGCACACTTCTCACGCTTAGGCTTTTGAAACGATGTCTCTTATAACGCTATTTTTATATCAATCATCAAAATCATTAAAAGTCACACTTAGCATACTTCTTATGGATCGCAACTCAAAAGCTTTAACTCTACTATTATGCTTCAGTGTTTCATTCCCTGCCAAACCCAGTTCTCACTTCCATGCGTTAAGAGTACGGCATTGTGAATTGTCAGACTTCATAGACACATTCTGGCTCCTCACCACTATATCTATAGACCCTTAATTCTATTTCCCGTATTCACTCGTTCAAAATCCTTAACATGTCTACCATCTCTACTGAAACTACATCCCAAAGATACAAACTCTTCCACTTATTTACCGTTAAAATTATCAAAGGTGTTTGAAATTTTGAAAGAGAACAAATTAAGACAGTAAATTTTACTTTGTTCTCTTTCAAACACCATTACTTTCGTCTTACGTTCATCTTCATACCTTTATCTTCCAATGAATCAGCACATATTGTAAATCCACCGATGACACAAACATGATCTCGCCGATGAGCTTAATTTATCATTATTTTAATGAGAAAACTGGGTTTGGTGAAATCTAAAATAGGAAAAAACACGCGAGGCATTTCCAAAATAAAATTATGCTAGTTTTGTTTCTAAATACTTCATACGTACGTTGCATATTTATAAAAAAAAATACAATCACGTTTATTCATGAGCTAGATTCCTATTTCAAAAGTCGACTCACAAAAGGAGGCCGTTCATAAAAGCGAAAGAAAATTGCTTTCATATACTGTCTGTGGTCACGCGAAGCGAGCGCAGTGATTGGCGGACTAATGCGGGAAACGAGACGGAAAGCTCTTTGTTGACGATAAACGGTTTATGGACAACACGTACTATATCTATGTTATATATCTGGTCGTGGGGAATATAGATAGCCAGACAGCCAGAGGGGTGATGAAATTTATATGTTCCTATTTCTACGTACAACTTTATACAGTAAAAGAAAATTGAATATATGTGTTTTATTCGTGGCAGAGCTTTACGGTAATACACTAGCAGAGCACCAAGAAAGGCTTTTTGGAGGAGGATATTGTATGGGAAATCGATGCCATTGAAGCACTATACGCCAAAAATTTTATTTTAGGTATTCATTAAAAAATTCATCATCGTGCTCATTCGACTTGCCCAGAAAAGGACACAAGGGTTAAAGATTTATATAAAAACTAACAGTCACCCGCAGTTTGGCACGCATTCGTTTCTAATCTTCGTTGTACAGTTTTTATAACTTGATTTCGCGTATAATAACTCAGTAATACAATTAAATTTCAAAAAATTGTTATTGGTCGCCATGGTAACGTATGACATGACAATAACAAAATGTCAAGAAGTTGTTATTGTCATACTGACTTACTATAGCATTCGATAGTAGGTTTTTTTTTTCTATCGCGAGGGAATGTTTTTTCTTCGGGACAAAAGGTAGTCTATGTTATTTTCTATACTTTTGAAAATATGTGTACTAAATTTCTTGATGACCGGTTGAGTAGTTTATGCATGAAAGCGTAACAAACAAACCCACATTCGCATTTACAATATTAATAATTAGAACTTAGGATCATACATATTATCATTAAACATCATACATTTCACTCGAAATATTTAAAAAAAACTATCCGGTTACGGTATACGGATACGTATTGCAAGTGATAAAGAAAATATAATTCTTCGAAAATAATAACAATGATTTCATGATGCATATTATACGATATTAAATTATCTTATCTCCACAGAGTAATACTACAAAGATAATAATTAATTTCTGAGGATAACAGTGATCATATACAGTAAATATTTTATCGTATATTAGCCAATGATAAATATGTTAATACAACTTTGAACTCTATAACGAATATATAATTGAGATTTTGGATTACCCATGGTTTAAAAGGGAAAAATTACTCGCTCACTATTCATAATCATCGTATTTCGGAGACTGAACTTAGCAAGTAACATCGTAGTGTTGCAGACCACACAGCCGACGCAAAGCACGTGTGGTCTAAGATGCTGCATAAGAAATGTAAATCATCTGTTGATCAGGACCTAGATTATATATTAGATAATATAGATCGATTAATTAAAGTGGGTTACCAAGCTAAATCTGGGACCAACTGGTATAACCCAAACTAAGTTGAACCCTTGTGTAACTCGCCGTGGCCAATTCTAGGGGTCAAGTTTATGTTGACGTACAACGGAATGTTAGGCTAGAGTTCGATTTGACATCGCTCTTACATCAAGCAAGCTAACGTTTATGCAAGACAACGTCGGTGGAGTTCTCTAGTAATGTATCAATCTAATCACATTAATAGCGATAATCTATCGCCGCATAGTGACTTGACAGGTGACCGAGCGCTGCATTGGTGACGATGGTTCGATGAGGTGACATTATAAAAAAACGTCACTAATGCGCCTCCGCCAATGGCCCAGTGTTACGTCATCGGCGTCGAGACACAAATATACACTCAGTTTACGATTGCCGCATATGCGTTACCTATTATATCGTTGTATGTTCAACATCAAGAAGGGGTCTCGACTGAGTTATACTTAGGAACTAAAGAGCTGCGTGTAAGATTCGACACGAAAAAGGTGCCCAGAACCGTTTAATTTTAAGGATTAAAGCGTTTAATTGTAGACTGAAATTACAACACCCGTACATAGTAAGTTTAGTCTATGACGAACGAGTCACTAAGGAAATGTTACATACAAATTGACAATACAAGTTCCAGAATTGATCCAATACAAATAAATAATTCTGACCTCTTTACAAATATTATTACAGATCAGTATCGCTGAATTAACCCACTCAACCTGTTCGTAAAGTCAATCTATATAAGTTTTCACGTCTGTATAAACGCGACAGGATCGTCGGAAAAGAAGAAGACACGTAAGGATTTAAAATTACTAGCAGACCAGTGACAATATTTCTCATTATATAATATCGTAATGAAATACCGAATAGTTTATTATGTTGAATTGTTATCCCGGTTAGTGAACCGGAACTGACTAAGATAGCGCTTCGAACATTTATCTGGAATACAATCTGTTGCTGAAAAGACGCACATTACAATGAAATCAATCATTTTTTAAAAATGAAAACATTAATTTAAATGTTATCTCTTTTTGTTAAAATTGGTTATTTAAAAACATTTACCATAAAATGGCTTTTAATTTCGATGACAAACTCCAAATGTTAGGGTTAGTACGTTATTTTTCTTTCGCAATACCTCCGGTATTGTTACTTACAATAAAAAAAAAATAGCATTAACTCTTAAAAATGTATTTGGTTTAGCTATCGAACAATTTCTAAGGTCGATCATACTTAGAACAAGGAATCAATAATTTGAAACGTGAGATAAAATCAGATGAATATGTCTTTCCCCATAGACTGGTGCAAACCACGGGAGGTTCTTTAATTTCACAATGGCCGCCTGTTCGGTGTACGCCAACTGATTTTGCCAGCGTCGTAAATGAGCTAAATTGAAGCGAATAAAGCACCTTGCTACTTGCCCGAGGCAAAGACTAGTCCATGTTATAAATTCAAATTTATACATATAACAGTAGGTAATCTCAGACAATAATAGACTGCATAGATCTATTTATTCTGACTATATCAGATTGTAATTTTAACACTTAAATTTTACGTCATAATAGCTTTATTTAAAAATAGATCACTAGTGTTAATATTATCGTATCATAGTCTGTTTTGGCCAACTGACCCAGAAGGACTGTCTAAGTAGTATTTACATCTTGGTCGATATATCTAAGGAGATTTTAAATCCTGGCCGTTTGGAATAAAAAGCTTATATACTTATTTTTAGACAAAAAAATAGTAATAGTTTTAACGTTTTTATACAATTCATTAGTAAAAAATTGTAATGTCTCTTGTAAAAAATTGTAAATGGTCTTTTTGTAAAAAAAACCATTTACAAAGTTTTCGCAATACATATAAATAGTAAAACAGAATTTTATTTTTAAGACCTATAGAATGAACAAGAGGGTAATGTGTTTCATAGGTATGTAAGTAATCCGTACCATTGTGACCTCCTCTAGCCTAACCTAACGGATTGAACGATTTTGTAAAGTGATGTGTCATTTGTTTCGTATTCTTCTCCGGAGTGTAGCAGCATATATGACATGACGTACGACATAAAATGTCAGTATTGATGCAGTCAGTCGGGTATTTTCTTTAGGCCCAATTAAACTGGTAGGTAAGGAAGCACGGACCATGAGTATAAGCATTACACAACTATACAAGTTTTACGACTTGACCAAATCTAGATCTTATCTGTCAAGGTGAATATTAAATCATTTACATCATAGACACATACATAAATAAAATGTACTCCTTTTCATCAAACGAAACAAGATGGCATACAAGTCAATTATATAAATAATCAATCAATGATACATAATAGTGGTAGAGCCCGCAACATCTGTTGCACGAATGGGCCAGCTTCACTGGTGAAATACCACGGCCTTAGAGAAGATAGGCGTGAAGCAGAAGTATTTTGCATTACACCCGGTGAGTGAGGTGCCGGAGGCCTAATTTCAGTCCCTTCCTATCCTTTCCTCAAAGGGATAGGATGGGAAGGTTAAGAGGAGTGCATCCGCTAGCTAAGTTAGTCCATGCCCTCCTCTGTCCATTAAAGACCGGCAACGCACCTGCAACTCATTTGCTTATTGCGGATGTCTTTGGATAGCGGTCTCTTAAT
>JWHW01025126.1:154225-170803 GCA_000931545.1 Papilio glaucus | reverse complement strand
GTCCGCCACTTCGAGGGGAAAACAGAGATTAAAGGTTTTCAATTGGCTTGGTTCTGGTACACCTCGGTCACTTCTTCTATATCTTTTTGCATCAGAAAGCTTTTAACATATAGAAAACTTTTTGAACTCTAGGTGATTAACAGCGAGCTTCTTATAACAATAAAAACTCATTAACAAGAACTGTACTTTATTAAGACTAATAGCATGAAAACAAAATAAATAAACCTTCTAATAATATAAGAGAGCTAAAAGTGGTGAATAGAACTCCAATAATACAGACTGTGATATGATTTTATCACGAGTAGATTCCATCTGATTATTTATAACAAACAACTAATTGTTCTCACTAACATTTTAAATGTCTTTGACTATGGGTACAGACTTAACTTATAAATTCAGGTTACGATCTATAAAAAGTGACGTATCTGTAATACGGCCTAATCTGTGCGCCGTTGCCTAAGCTCGTCTAGCCGCAATGGAGGAGACTCTGTCGCAATCGTTCGATCCGCAAAGGTCATGGAAGGAATTTGCGCGGTCCGGCTCACTTGCGACACCGCGCCGCGCCGTAGAGGTTCCAATCGTTAAACTATGCACCGAACAGGGAGTTCACGATTTCTCACTCGGATAGCGGACCACGGAACAGGTTGATCGGTACCCAAGATTATAATTATTGATGCGAAATAATATATCTCGACCGCCGCAGCCCCTTGCTCCACACCATTAACTTAATCGTGGACGAAGATATTACATTGCGTTCCTTCGATTCGTATCATTGAATGAAACTATTTTGATATATTTTAGATTTATTGCGTTCTTTTATTACTTATATCCAAATAACAAATATACTTATGTTATTACGATTATGCTCATTCCTGTTACGAACGATAGCTTTATCACAATTTCAAATAAAGTGGGTAGTCAGAGCAAACTACGCACTTCCTTTTCTTCTTCCATCTTTATTCTTCGTCCATCAATACATATAAGCAAACATGCTTCTTAGTTACGGTTAAATTTTATGGACATACGAGACGTAACCAAAGATAAGGTAGAGAAGAGTGGAATCCATGGATTCTCCTAAAATTACGCTAAAAAATAGGGGAGTGTCTGATGGCCAGCCCGGTTGGAACGGAGTTCCTTTCTTTATATCTTTTTTATGTTGGTATTACGTAATGATTGAATAGAAAAGGGCATTTAACTGTCAAAATTTTAATTATTTTTGTATATTCTCAAATTCTATTCTCTAATTGATTGAAAGTGAATCGATTTAAATAAGTTATAGTTTTCTAGATAATCGGGAAATGCCTCAAAAATAATTGCAAAAAGATGTCGGTTTTTGGTGGCGTTTTTAATTGTTACACTTTTCTCGGCCTACCCTCAGCCCTCAAACAAACGAATAACGTGCGATAAAGAACTCCCTTCTATTATTTATTTTTTGCGTGACGTTTTTCTGATAATATGAAATCGTGTATATAGACTTACTTATTTAAGTAAATAGATCAATTTAAAGTTAGAAAATAATGGAACGATGTTAGTTTAAATACGATATAAGGTACTAAGGCTTCGTCACCTGCGGCAGGGCCGAACGCGTGGGCCAAGCTATTGTATGCTAATTCTGAAGCTCAACGTACCTCAGCCTGTCCGCACGCCGTGAAGAAATTGGAAAATGTCAAAATGATTATGGACTTACAATTTACATATACTAAAATGTTATAAATAAAACAAATATCTTTTATGAAATACGTCAAATAAACCGAAGCAATCACTTCAATCACCCTTGACCTAAAAACAATGACAATGATCGAAAATTCTCATTTTCGCTTCACCTACGACACATCTATTTCATCTACAACGAAAACTGAATACTTATACTACCCATGACGAGCAGTTACCGATTTTCCGTTACTTTCAAACAAAAAATATGTATCAAGTAATTTAATAATATATAATAATAATAAATACTTAATATTAATTATTATTAAGGTTTATTAATTTAGATAATTATAATCTACCCGTTAATAAGATATCGTAATTTAAGTTTGTTTGTCCTTTAGACATCAGAGCTAGAGTCGCTGCTCTGCAAGCAAGAGGGCGCCTCAATCGCGCCCGCCCCCATGGACCTTTTCGATGGCGGTCCATCTTCCCGCGACGATGCGTTCCGACCCGCACTTTGGGAGGACATAGCCTCTTCCATAAGGAACATCGATCCAGAGAATGCGAACATGCTCGCACCACTCGGTGCGACCCACGTGAAACTAGAAGCTGACGATCCCTTACTAGAAGAGTGCGCCACGCCACTCCTAAGTCCGCTCGAGATCAAAACGGAAAGGCTATGTGCACCCCCTACGTATGCCCTTCCGCCCCAACCTCCCCAACACCAGCTGCAAGTTCAACCGGCGCCTTCCTTCGCGAAGTACCCGCCCTCGAGATTGGTGTACATGTCACCCTTAACTCCTCCCGGCTCCGACCAAGGCAGTCCAGGGAACAACATACAGGTAAGCAGAATACTACATGCGCTATGCGATTGCCTGCGATGAAGCGTATGATAGTACCATCTTATGCCGAGCGATTGTAATTTTAACCTATTTGTATCATTTCCTAATATCTTTAATAACTATACGGTAAAATAATCTGATGTAATTATAATTTGATTTAATAATAACACCATTCAAATAAAACTTTTGTTAGCAAATATCAAATATATTTAATTGTAGCTAGTGACTAGAAAAAGCACAATGTCATGTTTGTTTGTAGGGGGGAGCAAGGCGGACGCCGCCGCCGCCCTACCATCCACCCCCGCTGCTACGTGCGCCGCATGTGCCCCACCCGTCGCACGCTCAGCATGGGACACATGCGAGCCACGGACCGCTCACGTCTCATGTACCGGCCCATCCTTCAGCGCATGGTCATCTACATCCGCAGGTACCACTCAACTGTACAAGGCGTCCCACGATGATACCACAAGGAGGCGAGGTACCGAGGTACGAAGTAAAAATCATTGAATGCAGTTCAAATACTTTGTAAATTTAAAATGAAGCTTTTCATTAAAACTTTTTATCTATACTTGAAGGTACTTCGCCTTCTTGTTATATCGCCGTGGGACGTTCTGAATTTTCAAGTATCCGTAGAAAGCAGACTTAATTGAGAAAAATATCGTATAATGTCTTTTAACCCTACTGGTACGGGACAGGATATCAATAGGAGTGAATTTTTCTAATCTTACTGCCATATGCTGTCTAACAGTGGTAGAGCTGGCAACAACAAAAATATTGATCGAATGTGCCGACTTAATCGGTGAAATACCACGACCTCACAGAACAGGCGTGAATAAATAATATAAATATACACTCACGGCCGTAACCCAGGGGTAGGCAGAGATTATGCATTTTGTTTGAGTATTTCTGTGTTTCGTCCGATGAGTGAGGCACAGGAGGCGTAATCCTAGTCCTTTTATGATGCGAACGGGAAGAGAATTGATGGGGATGGGATGGATATGAAAAGAAAATATTTTTTTTCTGTTGGCCACCATCTTCTTAGACTTGAGAAGTTCCTTAATGAGTTTCAAGAGTGTCACACAATTATGTCGTTGGCTTGCAATTGGTCCCACGAATAGCTTAACATTTTAAACATAACTTTTTAGTTACTCTAATCCACTTGACTAATGGAACTAGGTCTAGTCTAGTCTAATAGGAGTCTACCTGATTATAATACAAAACAAAATATGAACTGCTTGGACTAATGAAGAGGTTGATATTAATGTTTATTCAAAAATATATTAAAAAAATTAAATCTATAAAAAAATTAAGTATCTAACTACAAACTAGAAACGAAATATTCCCTCTATTGGAATTCGCTACCCATGTTTAAATTTGTAATGCGAGAATGTAGGGCAGACTAAAGGTGAGCACGGTCAGAACTATCGTTTATATTAATGACGATAAAATTACAGGAATTTTCTTTCACTTCTATTGAGGTGTAGTTATAATAAATACCAATTCCGTGTACATCGCTTATCAATAAACTAGCTTATTATATATTTATATCAAAATCAACCTTCTCTATACTAAGGATACTAGATAGGTTAATAGAACAACACACAGTCTATAAAACGTTGCAAACCTCCCCTATAAAACATACTTCATTGAAAGGAGGCAAGAAAGGGCTTACGCCACATTTGTGTGAAAAGATAAATACGGATATGAACTGCATACCGTGTACATAACATCAATTTAATTTGTATGACTCATGATGCAAAGATCTCGAATTCTAACGCACTATTCATTGTACTAGGTAATTAGTTAAACAGTTTTCAAGGTGACAGACTCTACTACACTATATACACTACACATACACATATAAGACATTATTTAAGTGTACTGTGCATTTTGTAGCTACTATATCGAGATTTTAATTTATTATTTAATATCAGATTTTTTTGTGATAAAACTTATAAGGCATGAAGGAGGAATGCCTTCATGCTTTTTTTTAGTTCACGCGTGTTCTTTTTAAGTCTCCTGGGGAAGACAGAGATAATACTGATTAAATGTCTACCCCATTAATGTTTAATAAGGACTTATATATTTTTAGTGAAGAGAAAAGTAGTTGTATAGAAGATCTTTAATTGTACGATATTGCAACTGCTTTTGCCTATATTGGTAGCGTTATACACTATTCACTGTATCCCATATATGACAAGGTGTTAGCCTATTATATAGCGGAACTATAATGTCAAACCTCAACGGTATTACTTAGAGTAAATTTCTGTCCAAAGCAAAATACCTTTTCAATCCCAAAAATTATTAATTTTGTAGTGTAAGTATTCGTATCGTCATATTCGTTTGACATTATATACGTTTGTGACCTTGAAATACAAGAAAGATTTGAACATTTAAATCGATTTTCTTGTGTCCAGGCAATGTCACAGATGCAGATGGCGCCCCAGCAGTCTGCGCAGGCGCACACTGCCGCGCTAACTCACTCACGTCTCGAGCCCTCTTCGGCTGTCAAGTACAATCGGCGGAACAACCCCGAGCTGGAAAAGAGACGAGTACACCATTGCGACTTCCTCGGTGATTTATCAAGCTTTTCTTCTAGACTTTCAAGAACGTACCCCTTTCTTACTACCTTCCGACTAGTAACGGATGACTGCAGTTCTTTAGTTGTGTCTAACAATATTTGCACGAATTGCACAACATGAGGTCATAGATTCAATTCCGCCATTTGGCTAGCCAAATTTTTATTCTTAGTTCGTGTGCTTATAGAAATATTAGTAATTATTTGTGCCATATCTACAGAAATATCTATATCTACTTTTATGATCATATATTTATTATTTACATACATGTAAAATTGTTTTTAAAGGGTTTTTTTTCCTTGAGCATAATATTGTGTACTTGTGTACAAACAGAAATGCTAAAATAAAACACTTTGTTATAAAACAATTTGCAAAATAAAATGCAAAATTATTGTAGAAAATGTTAACTTATATAATTAATATTTGTACTTTACTCAATTTCAGGTTGTTCAAAAGTGTACACGAAAAGTTCGCATTTGAAAGCTCATCAACGCATACATACAGGTAAGGAACGTCTTTAAATAAGTTTCTTTAAGTAGGATAAACTTTTTGAATACTTTATTTGAATGTACCGCAATTGCGAACTATGTATCAATTATTGCTACAGCGAAAATATTTTATAATCTGTGAGATATAACAACATTAACATTTCTTGTAAAGATAACCTGTTGTGTCGTGTAAAGATAACAAAAGCCTGACATAAAAGCATACCGAAAGCTTTGATGTTTAGGTGTGAGACAAGAAGTCAAAATAACAATATAAAGTTGCACTTCTACATTATAAAAAATCTTTATATAGCATGAAAGTTATTTTAACTTTTACTTCTTTGATTTTACAAAATTGTTAAATTTGTTACTTACGTGTAATATTAATATAATTGAAATTCTACTTTCTTATTTACACGCTGGAGCTGATTAAATAACTTATACATGTGGAAGCGTCAATATTTAATTTTTACCGATATTTTTTTTATATAATTTATTTACATACAACCAAACTATGTACATGGTTCCTCTTACAATAAAATATCAATTTTAATATCGTAATGAACTAACCGGTGCCGTGTATAATTTGGTATAGGTGATATATAATGCACATAATAGTAAAAGTAATGTCTTCTAGAATTTACTTCATTTAGTTATTGCATATGAATTTAAATAAAATTGTTCAATGCGTGAGTAGATAATTGTCGGGAATTTACAAAGTAAATAATTGATATTCATTTGCTTCAGGCGTTGTAATATGTAAGGACGCATGAAGTGCCTACAAGTTATTATACCCTGGTAGCATTCTAAAAGAGATATGTATGAGAGGCTGTGTGACTAAACATCTTTGTTGAATGAGTTGCTGTTTATACGTTTACTTTAAACTCAGATATTCAAGACACCACGGCGAATGTAAACAATAAAGCACTTTTCTGTCTATTCAGGTGAAAAACCGTATACATGCCAATGGCCGAATTGCGAATGGAGATTTGCGCGCTCCGACGAGCTGACTCGCCACTACCGCAAGCACACGGGCGCTAAGCCCTTCAAGTGCGCGGTGTGCGACCGCTCGTTCGCCAGGTCTGATCACCTCGCCCTCCACATGAAGCGGCACCTGCCCAAGACGTCCAAATGACACGCGAGGAGGGGCGGAGATCAGCCGCCCGCGCCTCCCCCCGTACAGGTAAACTTAACTTTTGAACAACTAGCCTTGGCCACGTAATTCCCAATAATTAGCTTCATAATGGTATCATCATCTACAAACATTGGACATTAGGATCGCCAGGTCTCTTGTCACGCTCATGCAATGCACTCTCGCAACCGTTACTGTCGGTCTATCATGTGGGAGACCTATTCACGTTATATTGTTCCATTCGTGGCTGCCATTGGTTGGTTTGAAGCAATCTGCTCGCGAAGTGTTTTTGCGCACCTGACAATACGTACTGTATCCAGTCATTTGGGCGCGAATAAGGACCCCGCGTATAAGAGCTGAGTCATGCCTGTCCTCGTGTATACCTTCGGTATACTAAAATGGACTCAAACTGAACTCGATACCCTGAACAAAAACGACCAGGGCCTCGATATTGCATATATTTATAACTAACAAGACGGAAACAAATTTTCACCACCATAATACTTATTATTGTAAATAGCAACCAAGAAATTGTTCTTCTATCCAGTACTAGACATTGAACGGATTAGATACAGCATCTGTTGATCTAGTTTACAGCCATTTTAAAAACTTACGATGATATATTTTTCATTGTATAAATTAATATGTTTTTTGTCTTTGCAGGAGGCTTATAATGAAAACATCTTCCTTGAGTGCGACCTGGATTCAAGTCTTATGGACACCATTTACGGTGTACCGTAACTCAGGATAACTCAGGAGAACTCAGGCCCAGACATTTCGGGCTGACTCAATTGAATAGATGTTATGTATAAGAGCGAAATTGTTTCAAAATGACTTTTGAGAGATCTTAGCTCCTTCGAAGTTCGGTTAGATTTCTTTCAAAGAATGACGTTACGTTATTATTTTATAAAATATGTCTCAACATAAAGTAATGAATAAAGTCAAAAGTGATGAAAGAACAATACTTCTCACAGAATACCAGTTAACCAATACGTATTTAATATATAATCGTTTAAAAGCACAATAGGTACAATCATTACCAAGGAAATTGCTTTACAAACAAATATAATTATTAGTGCAGTCATCTATCTAGCATCATAACTTTAAAATTATTTTATAAATTTCTATATGTACATTGAAATAAATATAATTCGTATTTCGCGACACCTTGCAAACTTATTACGAATCTTATAAAAAAAAGTATTTTTCATAATTTTAAGTTGTAGATAAAACAAAGATAAGACACACTCAGTTGTTTAAATCTCATTTTTTTAATTCTTTATCACCACCACCACATAATTTATAAATGCATAAATATGAAACATTAGCTTCAAAATCTTATTACCTGTTATTTCAAATTTGCTCACTGAGCGCAATGGTGTCGCGAATAGTTTGTTCGAAAAAGCTCTAAGTATTCATTAGATATGATTAATTTATTATAAGCTAATTTAATTTTAAGGAAATCAAATATCTAAGATATTATGGATATTTTTATTGTAATTTAAGAATATAAATTACTTTATAAATTGTAGAGTTAATCGTTCAGACGCGTTTTCGGATCTTACGACCTGGGTTGTGAAACTTTATTTATTTAGTAATAACAAGCATAATTACGTTTTATTTTTCCCCATTTTTTTATAAATATCCATTCAGTCTTTCGTTGTATTTAAACGAGAACTTAAACTTAAGGTAAACAAACTTAGCATAAATTAGTTTAATTCAGGTCGTTGCATTCGGAATCGCACATTTACGCTATCTAGTCTCGATTAATTTCAATCTTAAAATAGTAAAAGTACATAATTAAAAGAGCACCGCTCTGTATTCAATTAAAATATATATATAAATTCACTTAAATTCATTTGAAACAGACCTCTATATTTGTAGGATAAAATAAATATAAAAATATATGTTCTAGAAATTAACGCTAAATAATTAAGCAATGTAGAATGAAAATGTGTTAAATCATCCTTACAGTTTCCGTCCACTTAGTCAGGCCGATAATTTTCCATAATAGTGCCTTTGTACAAATAACTTTTTAAACTCTGCATACTGATAGAGCGCTTGTAGACGTCTTGTTTTTCACCGGACGACGGACCGTTTTTTTTCACTGGACTCAGTATTGTATAGCCTATTAAGAATGTATATACTCCCACCGGTACCCTTCCGGCGATTTAAGACGAATGTGCATCCGTCACTACCCCTACTCACGAAGGACATCAGTCCATCGTAAGAAACAACGGTCGCCCACGAAAAAAACTTTATTTATAATTATTTTCATCCGAAAATATTATATAATTTTGTTCTGTTTTTTGTTTTTCATCCGAGAATAATTATATAATTTTTTCCGTTTTTTGTTTTTCATCCGAGAATAATTATATAATTTTTTCCGTTTTTTGTTTTTCATCCGAAAATAATTATTTAATTTTGTTCCGTTTTTCATCCGAAAATAATTACATAATTTTGTTCCGTTTTTTTCGAACTCCTCAAAAAGAATATGGAATTAATATGGAATATTTCCTTCCTAATAACAGAGGATGTACCCACAATGACCTTTTACAGTTTTGTATTTATTTTTGCCTTTTCTTATATAAAACGACATTGTCATAAGTAAGTCTTTTTGACTGCCATTTTGAAACTAAAGTTCGTCAGATAAAAAATCTTATATTACAAGGAATTTCGTTTATTGACGGTCCGTTATCAGGTGATCGTCTACAAATACTCTTATAATACATTATTGCCATTATTAATAGTCACTAGTGATTTTTACGATAATAAGTATTGCTTACTATTTTATATATAGCAACTTTCGAATGCCTTTATAGTCATTATTGTACTACATGATGAGTGCCTTTACTTAACAAGGTGTCTACGTATTATTATAGAATATTATTGTAGAAACAAAATATATCACTACAATAGTATTATTAACATGATTCCAACAAAATATTTATTCAAAATGTAAATACTAAAATGTATTTAATTAAATAATATAAAGTATGTTACATGACACACGTATTCAGTATAATTCGGTGTGAATTTTATTTAATGAAATCACTTTTCTACATGCATGACGCTTCGAACTCTGAGCAAACTTTTTATTCATCAAGTGTTTGATATCTTTTAATAAAAAATTACAAATTAATTACACAAGTCTACATGTAATGATAATATTATTTGTTACTACTGTGTAATGACTGTTTCTTTAAAAAAAAATTAAAAAAAGAATTAATACCACCATTCCGAGGGATGATCTTACAGATAAATGAATAAAACAAAATAGATGATTTAAATTTTAATTCTTCGATCTTGTAACTAAATTGCACTTCCGATGATAGATATGATATCATATAATATATAACGACTGAGTATTCCTACAAATAAAAGTTGCCTGTTGCTTGCTAAGACTTGCTTCAATCAAAATACCAAAAAAATTGATGGGGCACTGAGGCGTATAGATCTTGCCACTTTCCTCTGCATTTGGTTATGTCATTTCTAATTTTATTAGTATTACGATGGATGTTCAAGTTGGTTTATAGAAAAAAAATCTCAAGGATAAAGAAGGAAGCAATAGTGTAAAGTATTAATAACTAACCTTGACTATCATATCAATATCATTATTAGGCATCTTAAAAATTGTTTTACAGTAAATTCATTTACCTGATAATCGAGGAGTTCAAGTTTTGTTACAAATGGTTTTTCTACTTTTGTAGATTTGTAGATATCCATTTCCCCAATGCGAGACTTGGTATAATTAAAGAAAGTAGAATCAGTTTTAACAATTTTATTCAATATATTATGATTATTGTGTAATTCTGTTTTTCTGTTTATTCTTTGGAGGCAAAGAAATTTTCAACGATTGATTACAAACAAATATCCTGTGTCAGTACAGTAATAAAAAGTTCTAATTTTGTTTAAACTTCTGTAGGGAAGGACATTGTTACAAATCTCTTTATGTCTTTTTACGAAGATAAATGGTATATGTGTCTATTTAGTCTTGTTGTATGTTTGTATTTAATAATATTCGAACATAAATATGTTGGGAATTATTGCCAGAATATTAAATACAAAGTACAAATATAATATTAAAAACAATACAGATCGAAATTTAATGTTTATATACATATAATACGCTAAGCATCCTGTTGCAACTCTTCAGCTTTGCATTTCCAAAAGTCATGAGTTTAGTGAATTCTAATTCACTTTTTCATCGTAATCAATATGTCGTAGTAGATCGACCAAACAAAACCTTTACTATATACATTATTATTTTCCTCTTAAAATAATTCATGTAATGAAAATTATTTTTTCATTTTAAAGACATAATGTTAAAGAATCAATATACTCAGGACATGTGAATTAAAAAGCTGGTATACATTATGAATTTGTTTAACTGTAAAATAAGTTTGTAAACCAATAAAAATATTTAAAGGAAATTAAATGATATGACGACATTTGCCGTAAAGATGTGAAGATGCCATATTTCAAAGTAATTCTAATTATAATTTAACATTAACACAAAGACAGTAGTTTGTCTTCCTGTTCGATGTACCTCAATTAATTTTCTTACTTGCTTGTCTCTCGTGTGTATTGTACATAGCTGTAGGTTCGTTTTATTTTTAATTTTACCCAATTGTTTGTATCTTTTCTAATTAGGTTGTTAAGTTATAAGACGTATAGTTGTACGCGTTGACTAAGTCACCATGATAATTTATTACCAATGACGAGTTTTTAAATTCTTTTTTTTTTATTTTACATTTTTTTTTGTAGAGTTTAATTGTATAATGTTGATATATATACGCATGTAGTAGATATAGATTTATTTTATGGTGTTTTAAGATATATGGATAAGCGTTGCCAGATGTGTGATTTACTAACATTATTTTTTGTTTGACTTTTAGATATTTTTGTATTACTTTTGTCGAAAAACAGCTTGCCTATTATAATTTAATAAACTATACACATTTTGTAAAATTAAAGAAAATCAAAAGTTACACGGTAAAGAAAAGATAACAAAATCAGTATTTGTTTACATTCTGAACAAACGTTATCATCTATACTAATATTATAGAAAAAATGATTTGATTGTTTGATTTTTCCAGATGCACTTCAAACGCGCTTTTAAAAATTCCTTTACCCATAGAAAATACTTCTATCAGCGAGTAAACAAGGCTATAATTGTTTTTTTTATTTCCCCATCTATCTACGTGAGTAAAGCTGGGGCAGTTTGCTAGTTCTACTTAAAGATTTTGGTGATGCATTATAAGCCGCCTTTATTTGAGAAGCACCACTACTCAATTGATAACTGATACACATAATTTCCCAACCTCCCATACTCTTTACTTGCTTTCATCTGCCTCCTTTTCTTCCACTTTAAACATTCCTCTATTGCTGTAAACATTCATAGGCGTCGGCGGTGACTTATAGTCTGGTGATTCCATTGTTAACGATCAAATTATTTTATAAAAATAGATTTGTAAAACATGTTGCACACAGCCTAGTCCATGGCTGAGTGAATAAAAGTTGCTCCTATATAGTGTCGCCTTTATCTATATTGCTGGCTTAATATCGGTGCCATACAACTGAGCAATGATGCATACCAATATCGTTATTAGAAAGGGCTCGAGGCTGTTAAATAGTTTGTAAACGTTATATCAAATCAGTCAAATAACAAAACACTTTGGTACTTCATACTCTTCAAACGTGACAAAAGTGTTATACATACGTCAAACTATTTCATCTTAATTTATCTTAGAAGTTTAGTTTTAGATGTTGGTCCTCAAACGGAGGCTTAGTTGATAGTCATGGCTGCCTAAAGCATATTATCAATACAAAGGAAAAATTTTATGTCGATCTCCGTGAGGTCTTCTGCTAGTCGATTTTATAAACATTTACTTTTACATAGAATCTAGTGAAAAATCGTTTCTGACTGACCCATTAGACTATTATTCGTTAGTAAAATAAAACGAATACGTTCACGTAAAATGAAAGTGACGTCACAATTACATTTTAAACTGATTATTTATAATATTTATTTTATTACTTCATAAATACTAATTAGATATTTCTATTGGTATGTATAGATATTATAACTTTTTCTCTATCCACTATCTACATATACACAGCAAGTAATGTTTGCATACTTAATTAATCTAGAAACGGGAATTATCGATACGTAAGTCATCTAAAAATCGAATCGACGATCGTCTTTCAGNNTGCCATAGATATGGTATACTGATACAAAATCACCGGTAAAAAGTGTTACAAAGGAGTGAAAGCATCATTTACACACGGCGAATAGTATAAAAAGTATAGAGTAATTAAAATAATAAGACAAAAGACGACAGCTAGTGTTTGTCAATTTAGTAGTTGTAATTTTAAACACATGACGTAAGCGATAGAAAAAGCATCCCAATCGGGATGTTCTCGAGTCTTCACTTTTTGGCCCGCTAATGACTCTACTACCAATGATGTTATAATATAAAAGGTAGGAGATATGAAGCGTTACAATTGGGAAGTTAAAAGGCCGGCAACGCCTCTGCAGTTTCTCTGGTGTTGCGGGTGTTCATGGGCGATTGTGATTACTTTTATAATAGGCGACCCGCTGCTCGTTTGCCCCCATACGATATAAAAAAAGGTTTTTCTTTAATTCACGTCATGTGTTTACATTTACGCTTAAGTGACAAACACTAGTTGTCCCCTTTTTTCTTATTATTTTAATTACGCTATCCCTTTCACACCTTTTGACATATGATAATGTTGCTGTCAATGTCTTTAGAACACTGTTATCCAGTGAACATATTTATAGTATAAAATATGATTGGTATAACATATATAATTGTTGTGTTGTATCATAGCTACATTACATTTAAAGTTACCCAGAAAAAAATCAAGCGTAAGTTATTTGACTGATGGGATTCATAACTAATAAGTTAGTGTAGCCTTTAACATACGATTTGTAATATTTTAAAAGAGGTTAATATAAAAAAATCCAAGAATAATGTCTGTAATATATGCTGCTACAAATTTCACTTCAGAACAAAATAAATTTAGTCACATTTGATTTGAGTTTTATTAATCTATAGTTTTTTTATACTCTAAAGAGCTAGCTGATTATTACAAAAACAATTATGAATTATGTTTTTGCTTTGACAAATAACTGAGGTATAATATAATGTACCTCAGTTATATGGAAAGAATTATGCGAAATTTAACAGTGGTAGTGGTAGAGCCCGCAACAAAAATACACGTTCACGAAAAGGCCGGCTCGACCGGTGAAATATCACGACCTCACAGACATGAAGTTGAATTATTCTGCGTTATAAAATGTTCTATTTCATTATGAGGATCTTCGACAGAACTTATATACATTTCTTGAAGGCCATAAGGCTTCAATTGGAATACACAGTGTATATTTGGAATCCTCTGTTTACAAAGACAATATTGAAAAGGTCCAAAATAAATATCTTAAGTGCTCATATTATAAAAGTCTGCTTAAGAAATCTAAAATACTCAGTTTAAAATCTCGTCGAAATCGGCTAGAAGCGATGCTTCTTTTTGAGCTTTATAATAACAGATATGATTGTGACAGAACAGTGTCGTTGTCTTCAGTTATACAGTATAAAATAGAGCGCAAATGCGGACATTGTGACCAAAACCTCTTTTCGCAATACCTTTATCCCGTATCAACGGTGGGTAACGGTCTCCTATAAATTGATTAATGGAAACCTGCAATGCTGGGTTTATTAATGTATATATCTTTGCAACTAAGGCTGGCTGCATATAAGCATAAAATCATAAATATTCTTGAACAGGACCGACCACGACTCCGTTAATTCCAATTCATTTAGTGACGTATTTTTTAATCAATGAACATCACAATTGTATTACTTTCTTCTTATAATTTTGAAGCCATCGAAGTGGAGTTTGCAATTACTCAAACTTGTTTTTGTATGTAGTTTGTGTTGTTTTTGGTTCAATAATTTAAAAAAAATGTTGTAACCTAAATAGAAAGCGCTGTAATCATAATTTTTAACGTTTCCGGTCAACTGTTCCTAATTCATTCAACAAATATATCGTTTAAATTTTAAAATGTGTTCAAGTAAATACACGTGTCAAGTTGTAACGTCATGTAGCGTCGTTCTAAGACCCGACTTCAGCGGAGAGTCGCTAAATGGGAAACGGTAACACCCCTAATGGTTTTCACAAACAAATAACCGTTATTGCCCACTTTATATATAGTTAACTAGCCATGTCCACTGTCATTTCCTAGCTGATTATAGCGTAGTGAAATACTAAAACAAATTTTATTAGAGTATGACCTATATTCCATACAAAATAAAATCTTTTAACATTCAAAGTTGCTTTGATATCTTGATTACTTCGTTGTGAAGCTTTGATATGGATAATAAATTTTTCTGGATTATAGTTGCTACCTGGCTAGTTGCTGTCACCGCGTTTTCAGTTTATGATGGAGATAGAGATGATGATTATGAAGAAGAAGGAGAAAGGGAGGGAAAGATATGTGAGTAAATTTTCAACAGACATTTTGTGATAATTTCTGTTTGAAATACTATATGTATGTTTACTTTTATTATTTGCAAGAGCGATCGTTTTATTTTAAAAATTCATGCTTACTATGTAGATAGTATTGTGGGTACTTGCATTGGCTAAACAATTTTTTTCTTTCATTTATAAAATAAACATCAAATACATAAAATAAATAAACATTTACATTTTTCATTAAAAAGCATACAAGCATGTAAAATCCTAATTAACGTAACAGTTTGTTAATTTCAACTTAAATTTCTTTCTTATATCGAACAATTCTTGAGGACAATGTTGCTCGCGCAATACCTACCTAACGACTCTGGTCCCCTTCTCCTTCCTATGTCTTTACTTAACTCTTCCCAACTACAAAAGGAATTAATCAACATACCTAACTAGCTAACATTATTCTTGTATTAAGTTGTATTAATGTTGTAAACCTTTTGCCTCAAAACATATAGTGTAAAAGTTATGAGTTTCAATATCTCTCCATATTTGTAACCCTAAGAACTGTTTCAGTGTTTCCATTCGTGAGTATTGTTCGTTTTGCGAACACTGATTGCGCGAGCACGAACACAATGAACGGCACTTGCCTGGCGCGCAGGGAGTGTAACAATCTCAACGGCACTATTACAGGGACTTGCGCATCGAGAAGAGGAAGATGTTGCATCGGTAAGGAAATTTTTCTTTATTAAATCATGTCGTCCATTGTTTGACTGTGCTGAAGGGTTACAACCCCCTGTCTGATGCCCTTAAACTAGGATATAATTCTATGACATCATTTCATAAACGATTAGATGAGTATTAAGTTTGGATCACGGTAGCTTTCAAAGATATTAGGTAGTAAAATTGTATAAGTTTCATAACAGCGATGTAAACTTAGACATAAACTTACATCGTTGCTGACAAAACTAACATTGAAACAGCAAAATTTGGATCACTGAAACGAGTCTGTCGACGCTGGAATTCTATACACAAACGTTTTACAGTCCACAGGGATATGCCTTCATTATGAAATACATACGTTAGCTCTTCGCAGTAGTAGTAGATCTATAATTTTCGTCTGATATATACAAAAATCAGCGGAGGTGTCGATCTGTACTTTTACTATTTTATATAATAAAGAAAAGGGCGTTATAGTTTAAATATTAGATATATTTTGTGTCATCAATTCAATTTCCAGCCACTGTTTTTAAAAATCAACTATTTCAAAAAGTTATTACGTATAATATATATTACAATAAATAATTTTACAAAACAATTGCGGTTAATAAAAATAAATAAGCTTTAGCAACGTTTAACATTTTGGCGTAGACACTAGTGTTAGTCATCCGCTCTGTCTCGAG
>JWHW01025126.1:88669-153664 GCA_000931545.1 Papilio glaucus | reverse complement strand
ACTTTTCTTACTTATTTCTTTAAGCAGCGGAGGTGTCGATCTGAACTTTTACTATAGTAGTAGTAGATAATTATGAAGGTAAATAAGAATTATGACGTCGTAGTATAAAATCCACCTTTAATTCTTTGACTTCAGTAGAGTCCTAATTCATCATTTGTGTTTGTGCGTCAGTGGGTAACAGTTCAAGGACAGTCAAGACAATAGACGACGAGCTTTAAACTTTTACGAAATGCAATTTTATACACTTTTGCTGCATAATATTTTTCATAGCTACCTTGATCCAAACTTCATATTCGGGAATCGTGTTTATCTGTATTAACAACATAAACAGAGAAAATTTTGAGGTATTATAACGAAGGTCAGGACGCCCTCGGCTCTCTTTCTAGTAGTCAACCTCAACAGTAAGAAAGAAAAGGGCGTTATGGTTTAAACATTAGATTGCCTTAAATATATTTTGTGTCATCAATTCAATTGCCAGCCACTATTTTTAAAAATCAACTATTTCAAAAAGTTATTACAATAAATAATTTTACAAAACAATTGCGGTTAAGGAAAATAAATAAGCTTTAGCAACGTTTAACATTTTGGCGTAGACACTAGTGTTAGTCATCCGCTCTGTCTCGAGATAAGTCCCACTTTTTCTCTAGCCTGTGAACTGAATTTAAGGCCATCTACTCGCGACCATATCCCATTAAACATAAAGGTTCTCTTACTACGTTCCAATCAATTCGAACGAAGATAAGCTGTACATAAACAAAAAGCTATAGAAAATCTGTTACTAAGTCAGTTTTAACAATTTTCAAACAGTACGTACTCTAATATATCGACTTCTATTTAGTTTCGAGAAGCTGTGGTACTACGACAAACGTCAACAACACATACTTCACGAGCCCCGGGTACCCTGGAGCTTTTTCCGGCGGCCAGACCTGTACTCTCATCGTCAATCGATGTAACTCAAACGTCTGCCAGGTAATAAAACTACGATCAGAAAGCTACATTATCCAGATGTAACATAGAATATATTTTATTGGCTCGTAAAATAAACTTACGCTCATTTTCTTACTTCTGCTATAAATATATATAAGGTCGCTATTCATTTTTAAATGCTTCAAAGATATCTAATGGGCTCGACTAAAAAGTAAATATGAATTGTCAATTTTATTCGGTTTGTGGTACGACTACGTCTGCCCGAGCCCACTAGTTATTTTCATATATTTTTATATTATTTACCTTTTAAACTTTTTCCAGCTACGTATCGACTTCTTAGATATGGTGCTATCACAGCCGAACGGTGATGGTGTTTGCGTGACAGACTCAGTTACAATCACCGGTGGTAACACGATAGTGCCGACTATCTGCGGCGACAACACCGGTCAGACTATCTTTGTCGACTTCAATCTAGACGCTGCTATTACCATTACCATCACTGCCAGCCTGGCTACGACATTTTCAAGGAGATGGAATATAAGGCTAACACAGCTTGGATGCGACTGTCCGGGAATTGGTATAAAACTTTAAAAATATTATTAACACAGCTAAGGAGACGGAAATGGGCAGATGATCTTCAATCGCCTGGATATATCTAATAGGCCGTTGAAAAAGCTTTTTCATATTTTATGTATAAATTCGAGCTATTTCTTCAGTGTATTTATTTAAGGAGAAATACCAAAACAAAAGATAGGAAACCAGCCACATAAAAACAGAACCAGAGATTTTACTGCAACATTTTACTTATAAAATCCGATAAATAAACTCCCGGCTCATTATATAAATTACAGCTAAGAACTACGTACCTAGACCACATACGTTTTCAAATAGAAAAGAAAAAAAACCGAATCAAATTGGTAACTAAGTTGAAATAGAGAATATGTCTATAATAAATACGTTATATTTATAGAGTCCATCTTTTGCCGTAAGCGGTTAAAAAATTAACTTCAATCTCATCTATATGAACCTCATCTTGATGATGACATGAGGGAAGGGGAGCTAGCTTGAATCACGTAATTCGCAAATAATAAATTATAATCTTGTTATAAACATTTTGTGGGATATTCGAATGTGGTGTAATTCAAAATTTATTCCAGCTCCCAACGGATGCCTGCAGTATTACACGGGCCTAACGGGAACTATTAACAGCTTCAATTACGGAACCACAGCCAATACTGCGCTCAGCGCCTCTCTGGTCACCGGCACACGTCAGATTGCCAACTTAAATTACGGCATATGTATACGTATGGAGGCTGGCTACTGTGCAATACAGTATGCACAGGTAAATCAATTTATTAAAAAAAAACTACTCTCGTGCGCTACCCCCAGTATTATCGACGGTGATCATTGGACGCACCGCTGCACGTATGCCCACTTATATAAAAAATACAATTACATGCCGGTAGTTGTCCAAAAAATAGTGTTTTATTATAATACTTGTTTAAATTTAATTGGAATACCCATTCTTTTTTCTTATACCACCCTGGCCTCATCGGTCGTCGGGTGAAGTTGTCGATTATTTAAAAATATTAACCAAGTATTTTACAGGCGGCTAACGACATTTATTCCTTCACCGTAACCGGCGACGTGGACGGTGCGGACAACACAGTGCTGGGTACTGCGGTGGGTGCTGTCAACGGTGCCGCTTGCATCACTGACTTTGTGGTTATACCAAACCCCACGGTGGTGGCCACTGGATTAAGCGCGGGCACCGATCGTTTCTGCGGTCTGGGATTTGTCTCGGTTCAAAGTAAGTTCCATCATATTTAAAATCAGCCAGCCAGTCGAAAGATGCCCACTTTTGGACAGAGACCAACATTAACAACAAACAGCCTATACCCGCCCTAATACAGCCGCCTTCGTCTCCATATAATGTTTATTAACATCAAAAAAATAAACTGTCATGTTTTTATAACCTAAAAAAAGAGATAACGAGCAAAATTCCCTTCGATCGAATCTGTTCCATTGCAAATGTGACACTTTTGAAGCGATCAAAAGCTTTGATACACCGAGAACTGACCAGACCCGAAGTTCCTAAGGGAGGTGTCGACCTTAGCTGTCATTGTAACGCAGTTTACGCTAACCTTCTACCCTTTACCACATCAAGCCTGGTGTAAATATCTCTTCAAGGCAAGTGACAATCACGAAATCTTAGCTATATATTAGAAAAATACGTTTACCTTGATTTTGTAATTTATTTACATTTTCAGGCGGAGCCAAACCTTTTGTGCTATACGTCGTCACTGACGCAAACGAAGGCGCGACCGCAGCTACGCCACCTGACATCTCGAACAGAGGATTTTCCCTCGCTTACACACAAGTTGCTTGCTAACATAAAATTCAAGAACAAAACAAAAAAGAAGAAATATGTTTCAATTATTCCTTGTTTACTATTCTTGCACAGTTCAATAATTGATTTGTTATAAAGATTGACATTTAAATTTGTACATGCTCATGGAACAACAAATTAAAAAAAATGTTTAATTGTGTAATGCGTACGCTAGTATCATGATTCTAATTTTACTTGAAAAGAGGACATATATGATGATTAAACATATAATACATCACATTTTTTGTTCTCTTTTCGATTAAAGAAGTAAATTAAAAAAAAATTATGCAACATATTTTATTGTTAAAAAATTCAATACATTAATTTATTTCAATTATAACAAACTAAATATTATTTTTGTACTAATAACAACAACACACTACTTACATTTAAGGCAAATAACGACAAGTCTTTTATCAAATTAATACAATACTTATGTTTGGACGAAAAAAAATATAATTAAAAAATTAAATCAAAACATCCAGTATCGACGCACTAAATTATTCCATATGAACTTAATAACAATTAACAAAATTATAGTGTTAATAATGTATATCGTTACAGAATACCTATCACTTATAGGTACAAATTCGTTTCGCTTTACTATGCTATTGATCGGTTTAAAATCCAAATCATTACATTAATTGTATGTTGCAATTAAAAACACATCTTTTTTATATAATCATAAAGTTCATAAAAAGCAATTAAAGCATCCGACTCCCATCTAAATTACAAATTAGTTATTCACATATTACCCGTTCACAATAAAATGTGATCGAAATTTGAAGACATTACAGTATACACAAACTTCAACATATAAATAAATTCAACATAAATAAAAACATAACATAGGTTCGTTCTCGTTGAACAAACAAGAACACACCTTGGGACGTCTTAGCGGACGCGATAATCAAGTTACTTATTATATTTGCTATAAAAAAACCATATATACTAAATAGTGTTTAGTAGTGCTTAATTATAGCATTCTACAAACATGTACAAATGTTTGTAATAATACAGCTGTTAGATGTACGTACACTCACAGGTAACAATCATAGTTGATAAAATTGGGAGTGACATTAAACGGCATATTTTATATGTGAGAATGGGACAAAGTTACTAACTATAATGTGTATATATATATAACATACATATAAAATGGTGTGATGTGTTGGCAATAACGTTTTGAGACATTCGAAGTTGTGGTAGGTGGATTCAAATTACAATAATTTCAGCTGAAACTGCAGGCAGCAGCTAGTACAATATAGAAATATTAAATATATACACACAACCAATCAAAGTCCGGAGTTAATATTTGGTGGATGGAGAATAGTGGAGACTGGATAATTCTTGGCTAAAATGGACCAGGAATGCCAAATGCATCAAGAAATGTTCCATTGTCCTCTAACATGGAACTAGTAAACAGATATATAAAACAACTGCGTAAACGCCAGAGTGATGGCAGGTTATCGCTCGCGTCTGCTTCAATGAGGTTGAACCGACGCTCGCTGACAACACTGATCATAAATAGCAGGAACTGGATCATCAGGACTTAGAATTGCGTGTTTTGTTAGACTTAAACTTAGAATCGCGTGTTTGCGAAGAGCAGATGAAAACTGCTCTTCCTTCTCTATTACCAAGGCAAGAGTTCCCTTTACAAGACAATAGATTAAATAATATTAATTTATTTGTTAGGAACTTAATTTTAGCCATAATGCAGTTAATGGGTACACAGGAGTGTAATGTTGTACCATACCTTATCTATATTGCATTGGAAGAGAATTTGCAGCTGTGTTACTTTTATATTTATGTCAGTTGGATCAAACTCGTGGACTATATACCCATGTTTTTTTCAGTATATCACAAATATCAATAGGAAGCTGAATTATGACGTCCATTTTGAGTTTTTCATGTCTCCAACACTAACTAAATATTTAAACTGTAGGACACATCAATGCCTACCTTTTAATTGATTTTTTAAAGTTTTACGCGTGGAGTGCCAGAACCTTACCTTTTTTACTAGCCATATTGTTCCTCATTTCATCATACCACTTGCCGATGTCAGTGTTCCTTCTTAAATCTTGAAAAGCTTGACAACCTTCGATACTGCTCAATACGCCAAATACAGTAACATCAGCCAAGTTTGGTTGATCTCCACCAAGGAATTTGGTGCCTTTCTTCTTCACGGCATTGGTCCATGCGTCAGCAGCATTGTATAAGGATTGCCTAACATCATCTTTCAGATTATGCCTGAAAAAGTAACAATAGATTATTATAAAGCTTTATAATAAATGCAAAAAGTTTCATCACATAACTCTTCTATGTGTATAGAATTATATCACAAATACATATTTTTTCAAAATGACTTAAGACCTTACCTTGGTAGCTCTAGAAGTAGTTTTTGATTACATGTTTATTAATGTGATTGTTAAAACTGTATAAAACTTACCTAGTTTTAAGTCTTTTGGCAATTATCCACATCGCTGCTGCACCTCCATACACCATCAAAGCACACTCCCAACTGGGAAAAGAGTGCTTCCAGCCACCCACTTCCTCAAACCATTTAAAGGTCTCCAGTGCTTCGCCAGGTGTTCGATATACATTTGGTGAAAGTGTGTGGACTAACAAATTATCCGCCCATTGGCGCCATTCTCGTTCCTCCCTAAATAAAATAATTTTGTTACATTCTTGCTCATTCCGAAATAAATAATAATTCCGAATTTAAAGCATTTTTATTCATCCATCCTCCAGATTAGAAAAGGAGAGGAAGGGGAAAAACTATGATTAGGCCTCTGGCACCTCACTCATGTCAGACACGCAATGCAGAATACTTCTACTATATCTATCTTTTCTGACGTCTGTCTCTGTGAGGTTTTGGTATTTTAACATTCGTGCTATAACTCTTTAACTTATGCGGAATAGATTTTATTTATTTTACGATACTAGTAGAAAAAAATTACTAAGTAAACATTTTAAACAAAATATATGGATATTTTTTTGTGATCGCCGGCAACATCAAGGGGTTATAGGGGTTCTTCGAGGAGCTGAGTTGGTTGGAGTGAAATTCGTGTTAGCTCTAGTGTTGCAAAGAATAATTCTAGACTACTAACTTTCAAAAAAATATTGTATTGGCAATGTTATATAAGCAACAAAGTTAGTTTATAGTAAAATACTCCTTTACCACTTAACAGTTTCAGAATAAATAAAGCTATATATATAAAAGAAAATTATTTAATCATCCTGACTTACTTTTCCTGGTCCTGGTCTGATACACCAGAGTAGTGCATTATAAAATATTTATTTGTAATGTCAGTAATACTTTTTCCGGCGTCATTGGTGTATCTTGTGATAGGATAAAATTTAATAATTTCATTAAGCTGAGAGTTTTTGTCTCGAAAGTATGTCTCAAGGGCAGATATTATTGCTGAACTGTCCATCAGTTGCTGAAAACAAGAATAAAAGTCTATTTTATTCTTACAATAAGTTTTAAATTTTACACATATTTAAGTTTTTGAACATTAAAATGTCATGGCCCCTGCTGGGTATAGGCCTCCTCCACCTGTCTCCATTTATTCCTGTCTGTTTTTTTATATATTGTTGGAAGCAAGAAGATCCTAGATCCTAGATCTTAATGTTAGTTGGGTCGCTATTTGAAACCTTTCTCAATTTTTAAGTATTTCTTGTGTTTCAAGTACTTTGCCCATGAGTAGATGTATATTAAAATTATATGTATGGTATTATTTATATCCACGCAAATTGATAATGTACCCAGCATTCATTTTAGTGACATATGTGACCTTGAAGAGTCAGTACCATTAGCAACGATACCTTTAGCTGTATTGTCATATTTGTACTAAAATGAGAGAGATACTTTACAGTTGTGCTTGTAAAATTATTATTTCAATATGAAAACCCAGTCACAATTGACAAATGATCACAGATATTGGAAACTTGGGAATGAGATTAAAATAATCTTAAGAAAAACATTGATGATGACAAGGTGATATCAAAATTGTTAACCTACTTACTTATTACCAAGTCACTAAGTCACAGCATGGAAATTGACATCAGATGATAAAAAGACTTACCAATTTAACTAACAGACTTTTATTAGAAGAAAACAGATCATTAATATTTGATTTTATTTTTAAATAATATCTATACAATTATTATATGCCTATGTTATTGACAATAATAATTCCATAATTATTAATACCTAAAATTCACTGTGTATTAATCAATTTTGTGTGTATCTATGTGTTTAGAATTATTCTGTTAACTATACCTTTTAGTAATGGCTGATATTAAATGGATGTAAATATGTAATGGTCCCAGCACATTTTCAGCTTGCAGCGATTACATAACTAATTCCAAGACACAATTTAAAAACTCTGTATGTATAATAATATCTACCTGATATCCACCATCAACTTTGGACAATAAAATAGGCACTTTTTTGTAAGCAGACCATTTTATAGCCTGACGCAAAACTGCATCCACTTCTACAATTTCATAACTGATGCCTTTTGAATCAAGATATGCGCGAACTTTACAACAGAATGGGCATGTTCGGTATTGAAATAACACTAATTGTAAATTACTTGTATCTGATTCATTGATAACCTGAAAGTAAAAATAACATTACAATAACAAGAAATTATTTCATAACCATATCCAACTACCACATATCAGATTGAAGTCTTTAATTTTTTGAAAAAAAAAATCGTATTTTATATAAATTACATTAAATAAATTAAAAAAAAACTAGTTTTTAAGTAAACATCGCTGGGTCATTGCATGTTTAAGTTTTTTTTTTTAGATTTTAGATGATGAATGATGAAAGAAATCTTATAGAAGAAGGTGGCAAACAAGCAAGCCATTCACTTTTAAGTGACCGCCACCCATAGGCATCTGCAACAAGTTCCAAATGCACTGTATACCTTTAGTGGACAGAGCAGGGAATAGGCAGAATAAAAGAATTTCCTATCTATCCTTTTCTAATAAAAGAAGGATGGAAAGGGAAACACAACCAGAATAAGGACACCTGTCATCTCACTCATCAGAAAAATGCTGTATACTTCAACTTCACACCTGTCTACTGGGAGATTGTGGTATTTCACAGATTTTTTTTGTGCTCTACTGCTGTTAAATGGTATTAAGTCTACTTACATGCTTTTCCTGCTAAACCCAGCTCTCACTTCTATACTTTAAAGTAGTGACTAGAACAGCATTATGAATGCCAAAGGAAATACATCCTACATACACAAATACTTCCACTTATTTGCCAATAACATTTATTTCAGTTACTGTTTCTCTTTGTTCTCTTTCAAACATGATTACTTTTGTTTTGTCTACATTCATCTTCATACCTCTACCTTCCAATGAATCATTCAATACATTCAGCATAAATTGTAAATCTTCCACGGAAGATGCATGCATGACATGGTTGTCAGCGTACAAGGGACATTTTACAATTAGTTTACCCGACTACACTATGTGAAGAGAGTTCTGAAACAAATTTATGTTGCAAAGGGAGTGACAGCATTTGCTTGGGATACCCAAGGAAAACTTCTTATATCAATCAGATTAGTGACAATTTAAAGAAGGGTGATATAAGGAGTCCCCTTAACCGACGGAGCATGTATGCATAGATGTAGAAGCAATAGATGTGCGCCAGGGTCATGCTAAATGGAAATCCATAATCTCTGCCATCCCATCTGGGTTAGGAGCGTGAGCGCATATTAATTTTTTTAAGTTACACAATTACCACTAACTTTATAACCTTGTATAAATATGTTGAATAATACTTATTTATGTATGAAACACATCACAACGAAAGCCATTTGGACTGACGTAAGAGATAAAATCATATTTAACATATTTGTATTGGAGCATTTCGCTTAAAAATGTAGTACTCGATATCAAACTTACTTTATAATGAGCTTGGTAAGCAGGAGCTTCCTTTAAAAAAGCATACTCTTCGTTTAAGGTAAGTTTTGGACTTTTCTTGGAATTTACTATATAATGTGTATAGCCACTGTAACCAGCCCCGATCAAGACACCTACACTGGTACTAACAAGGGTTAATTTCGCAGTCGATCTAGGTAAACGATTTCTTGTAGAATAGAATATCTTAGAAAATTTTACATTGTCTTTTATAGAAGGAAAAACCATTTTCCGTAATATTGTGAATGTAGGGCGCCACATTTTTCTTGTAATATAATTGAAAGAAATTATTACTCAAGTATTGAAAAAAAACCAAAGATAACTTGACATTAACCTTCCTTCAAAGAGAATACATAATGTTACCCAAAGAGCATATAAAATATGATGTTACCGTGGGTTTCCAGCACTGACGTATAAACTTGCCGCAAACATATTGTCATCTCATTTTTTTCAAAGAGAAAGATAAAGAGAAAGCTTGTTGCGATACACGATTTAACGCCAGTGGAACCCACGGTTAAGCCGGCAGAATGGATAACAGGCAACAGGCCTAAAAAATAAATTCAAATAAATATGTGATTTATTTTCCGGCTTAAGCCCTACGAATGTCCAATTAGATCACTGAATTCCACAAAATAGACTTGATAGAATATTCAGTGAGATAATCAAGTGCTTATTTTTTTCTTTATAAATTGCTAAACAGATAACTTACACTTTATTTTGAATGCGTATGAACGTTCATTTAAACTAATTATACATTGATCTATCGATTATATGTTAAATAAATAAAATATGCGCTCACGCCCGTAACCCAGAGGGGTAGGCAGAGATCATGGATTTCCATTTGGCGCGATCCTGCCACACCTCTCTCGCTTCTTTTACATTCATACATCTACGCATACAAGCTCGTAGGTTATGGGTGCTCCTTATATCGCTTTAGTAGGTCACTAATTTGATCGATATAAGTTCTCCCTATAAGTTAGACTAGTACAGCATTGTGTATTGCCAGACGAGCCTTCATAGACACATTCTGACTCCTCACTACTGTAAGTACCTATAGCCCCATTCAACTTATTTCCTGCATTCACTCGTCCCATTCTTATTCCACACTCTTCGTCTTTCAAAGCTTTCAAACAATCATCCATAAAGAGATTTAACAGCCACGGGGATGCCACACATCCCTGTCTTACACCTTTATTGATGCTAAACCAGTCTGATGATGCTAAACCACCAGTATTGATGCTAAACCAGTATGTCCCGTTAATCCCGACACAAGCAGTAGAATATTTATAAAAAGACTTTAATGCTTGTATAAGGTCACTGTTCAATCCAAACTCAACCAAGGTTGACCACAGATCATCTCTTGTAACTTTATCATAGGCCTTTTCGAGATCTACGAAGGCGCAGAAGAAGAAACTTTTTGGTTTAGAGCCAAAAACTTTTCTGTGATCATACGTAAAGAAAAGATCTGATCCATGCAACCCATTCCTTTTATAAGTGTTGAATTTAAAGAGGTATTAAGAGTTAAAACAGAAATCTGCAAGAATCAACCTCAGTATAAAACATCTAAATATAACTCTTATCACTATCACTACTGCGCAAAATATTTGCTCGATATTATATATATAATATTTGTTCGTGTACGACCGGGAGTCGGCACTCGGCATTCGGCAGCCGGTCGGCAGTGTTCGGGTTTGTACGGTCAACTTCGGCAAGCTTCGGTGTCGGTCGGCATCAATAGCATCGATCAACGATTTGTCAGAGCAGAGTTTTATTGACGTTTCGTTTATTTATTGCGTCGCAATTGAACTAGTTGGTTTGCTTGTTTTGTTAAATTAATAAAAAAGTTAAATTTATATATTATATACGATATAGGGAAGGCCAATTCTTTAATTCCCGACCAATTTATTAGTGTATGGACTAGTCCAAAAATGTTTTGTTTTATTGACAGGCACTTAGCCATCGAACTCGCGATCTAGACTAGAATCCCGGCGAGGAAAATCCGCACAACCTCAAGAAGGGGGTAGCCCGTAGTAACTCAGCGAGGGAGACCCATACCACCCCAACGACAGAAGCCCGTAAAACCCCAGAGAGGAAGGTCATTACAATCAAAGCCAGGGAAGCCTATACAACCCCAGCAAAAGAGGCTTATACAACTCCATCGAGGAACTCATTAAACCTCGGCAAGAGAGCCCCATAAAACTCAAACGAGGAAAGCCAGTGCAACCCAAGTGAAGAATGTCTGAGCCACCCGAGCAAGAGACGACAATGCAACCAAAGCAAGTGAGGCCTGTACAACCAAAGCGAGGGAGGCCCGCACCACGTGATATGAATATTCCTATCTCGCTACGACAACAAATATTACTGGTGGTAAAAATGTCACAGTCTGAAAATACTGCAGGTTATATATCATCTTGTAAACATGTAGATAGAACAAAAGTATGTCATGTATAACTTTTTACTATTTTCTTGTGCAGAAAGCCTAACACCTGCCAAGGAAGTGCAAGTGCGCAAAGGCAAAGTAAAGCCGCACCTAGATTCAGCTGCAGTAAAAGGTGATCATGTTACAGAGAAAATGCTTTTGGAAGAGGGTCAAAATCCAGATTCACATGATTCTGCTGGTGAGTTGCTAGTTTATCTTAACTGCCACAATCCTTACTAATTACTTTCATATAGTTACTAAGATCATATGTATGTCTTTACACTTTGAAAAATCACTTACAGTTTATGGACAAATTATTTTAAATCCTATTAGGATTAATGTCTGATCCGATGTGTTTTATACTTATTTTGGAACAAAATACAAAATGTTTAATATATTTTAAAACAAAGAAATAAGTATATAGTATAATAAGCCAAATTATGCATATGAAAGTGGTTGGCTTTTGCCATATAAATAATAATAATACAGCCTTTTTATTTCAGACAGTACTGTAAAATCAATAACAAAGTTTTTTTTCTTATTATTTGTTACTGTATGTCCCACAATTTGGTGTGCCTCTTAGCATAGGCCTCGTCCAGATCTCTCCATTGAACTCAGTCATCTGCAACTCTTGTTCAGTAAGGACCTAAGGTTAAGCAGATGTCTCTCTATCTTACCCTCGGATATCCTTGCTTTTTAGTATCCACCTTTGAGTACCATAGAGTTGCTCCATTTGTTCACTTTGCAGTGAACATATGTCCCATTCAAGTCCATCTTAAATGTTAAATATGAGCAACTAAATTTGTTACTTTACTTTTACTCCTTATTTACAAATTACCAATTATATCACTAAGTCTGATTACCAAATTGCTTCTTTCCATTGCTCTTTGTGTATTAGCTAATTTTCATTTGAGATAGAGTTTGTTCATTAATGCCATGTTTGTGGAAAAAATGTGATGCAAAATTAACTGAAAATTTAGGAACATTTAGATAATGGAAATAGGATGGGAACCAACCATATTTTCAGTATAATAAAAATATTAATGTAATGTTTCACCATTCTATTAATACAAAATAATATTCTCTATCCGAATATCAATGTGACTTATGAAATTGGATAATAATGGTTATAATTTTTAAATAGTATAAGTATTTGACCTACAGTTATCTTAATGACACAAGCTCCCTTAACATTAGAATGTAATTTCCTTAATATTTTACACACACACACAAATACTTTGATAGAGGTTTGTCATGTCTGACTTCAGACCTTCAGAACTTCAGACCTTGCCATTTATTAGTATTCATAGAGGTTAGGTTTTAGATTTAGATTTTACACAACCAAGATACGGTGAGTAGCATATATACGTCATAAACATATTTTAATAAAAAACTTTACTTTTAGATTATTATAGAGTTTTTCAATGTAATTTTTTTAAGTATTCCTTTCATTTCCATTTAGGATCCTTGCATTAGAGTCCTGAAGGTTTAATTTATGATTGATTGAATTAATGGTTAAACAGATTTTTCTATTGATTACACCTGGGGGTGCCCCCAAATATAAAACCCATGCTTCTGTCTGAACTGAAATTGTGAGCATTGCCATCTTGAAAAATGTTTTTTTTAAATATCTCGGAAACCGTAAGTTTTACGTTAAACAGTGGAGGCCTCGTTTTAAAAGGTGTTTTTCAAGATGGCGGCTAACGCGGTTTCTCGCGACATGAACTCGGTTTTATTGTAATGAAGCACACCCTTACATAATCCAGTCGAAATCACGTAGCAGGATTTTATGCTGAGCGAATGTCTAAAAACCTTTAACTAATAATATTTCATTTTTGCTTTTTTTAACCTTCCAAAGTCGTCCATTGCAAATTTTTTCACTCATAGTTATGTGGAAATAGCTGTTGCATGAATACCGCCTGCTGTACCCTGGTACAATATACAATATGGATCCTCCAATATTTAAACCAATAAATAACAAATCTCTTTAATTTAGTTTTAACATGTATTAATAAATGCTGACACCCAAAGTAACACTATGGTTTACACCTCTGTCATCCATCCCTTGATCACCTACGGTGTAATTGTATGGTAGACAAAAGCCAAGCAAACAACTGCAAACTGCATGAAATAAACTCCAGATTTCAAAGACTGGCGTGCTTGACCACTGGTAGCATGAAGACAACTCCCAATGCTGCCTTCTAAACCTTGCTGAACTTGACACCTTTACAAATATATATTTACAAGTTGCAACCTTAATGGCCATATGACTGCACACCTTAAAATTATGGAGAAATTACAGAACCCCGCACACATCTGTGTTGGACACTCTTAAAACAGAAGCCCACATCATGATGATCTTATCCCTAAGAAACACGTTTTTGATAAGAGATACAGATTGCAACTGCACGAAGATATACACAAAACAATTAATATGCAGCGCGAACTGAGGATCTACACTGACGCATCCAAGACGAACGAAGGTACAGCTACAGCTCAGGTGTCTTCTCAGAAGACCCGAACATCAGGAAACACATATCTTTAGGCATCTACAACACTGTCTTCCAAGCGGAATGTATGGGTGTGTTTGAAGCAGAACGAGCCGTACCAGCATGGAAAGTAAAGGAAGAAAATATCCGAATAGTATCTGACAACATGGCAGTGCTAAAAGCGCTCAATAATAACTATCACTTCAGACGTCATATATGATGCCACCAGCGACTAAACGAGGTCGGAGCTGTAAACAACATAATCCTCCAGTGGACGGTCACCGTGGATCAAGAGGAAACGGTGCAGCAGACGAGTTAGCTGGCAGAGGCTCAAGCAAACTCGCGATTGGACCAGAGCCCATCGTCCACTTACCGCACGGAAACATGAGATCGACGGTGTTGGGGAGAAGTCACTTCACTGCGAATTGTGGAACTACTTGTGTGACTTTAGGCAGGCAAAAGAAGCCTTGCCAAGCCATCTGAACAAAACAGATCAGGAAAGTTGCCACAGCTCCCACAGATCATGGTTATTTTAACAAAAACTTGTACAATATAGGTATCACCGACAGCCCTCTATGAAGAGCTTGCATAAATAATGAAGAGACGGCGGTCCATGTCATGCTACATTGCACTGCAGTGTCCATATACAGGGTTAAATATCTCGGAGATCGACGGCAACATCAAGGAGCTGCTGGGATTCTTTGAGCAACTGGGTTGGTATGAGGGATCCATATCCCACCCACACGCAAAATACTCGCTAGTTGTGGAGTTGTGGTAAATAGCCCCCTTCTAACTAACTAACCTGTATTAATCAAGAGCTAACCTTCTCATTTTACTACAAAAACAATTTTCTTATATCATGTCATGTTCTCTTCTGATACAGACAAAAACTTTTGATTTTTATATTATATTCCATTAAAAGTCAATATTAAACGAAATTATTACACCACTAAATTAACAAACACCTTAAGAAACAATTATTTTATATTTGCATGTATATAATCTAACATTATATAATATTGCATGGGTAGATTATAACACTAACAGAATTATATATCCAGGTAAGTATTGTTATATGAACTCATACAACTATATATGAATATAAATGTGTTGCATATAATATAATAATGATATAAATAGGTCTCCCGGAAAGACCTGAGTCTGGTAGTTTCATTTTTAACAATATCGAAGATTAAGTGAAGATCAATACATACTTTTTAAGCACATTCTTCATGCCTCATTACTTAATTGAATGCAATTTGCATAAAATCACAAATGCCTACTTGTTTGAAACTATCTACAAATCTGGACAGTTGTGGTAGCACTAACAGGTCATGGCTTTTTCAATAAACACTTGTTTAATTTAGAGATTACCGACAGTTTTCTATGGAGGAAGAGACGCTGAGAATGCCGTCTCCTCTTCCTCCATACACGCTCTACGTCATGATATGGGCGTCATGCTACACTGATCTGCAGTGTCTATGTATAGAGTTAAGCATCTCAGCACGCCGGGATCGCTCCCAGAGAATTGTTAGCAACGAGGGGGTGCCTAACCAGCCTAACTCATCGAAATCCCGTTTTTCGAGGAGTTAAGCTTGCTGAAGTCAACCATGTCCCACCCACACAAAAAACACGCGCGTCATAATCATGGAGTTGCGGAAAAGAAGTTTACCATTACTAGAAGTAGTAACTACTTGGAACCGTCTAAACTCACTTGGACCTTAGTAGTGATGAAAAATGGATTACGAATAAAACCATTGTATGATTATACCAAGATTGGGAATGAGGATATTGGGACATCTAAAAACTTGCGTTATAAGGACATTTGAAACCCAAAGTAAAGCAGAATTTAGAGAAAGATTAGAGATTGGTAATGTCTACTAGAGAATAGTGATGTCCAAGAGAAATTGGTGATCTCCAATAGATATAGTGATGTCCCATGACAATAGATATCCTTAAAAGGTTCCAAAATGCTGCTGAGCAAAATAATTCCAATAGAGATAGTTGATATTGAATAAATATAGTGATGTCCAATAAAGTTTGGTGATGTCCAATAGAGCCTGGTGAGATACAATAAAGATTGGTAATGCCCAAAATGCAATGGATAGAAATGGGAAATGTCAAATAGGAAGCAATATTGCATCACTACAATTCCAGACCAAAAGTAGTATTGAACATATGTTAAAAAGTTACAAAGCTTGTATTGGAGTGACTGAAAAATTATTTTACCTCTTACATCATAAGCAGTATTGCACCAAATATTTGGTTTTGGCTAGCTTCAGTTACGACTAAAAAATCTTACCAAAACTCATGCGTTTTCACTTATTCTATACCCAAACTGATTCTTGTATTAATTCTTAATATTTGTAGTGTCAAGTGTTGATATTTAATAAAGTTTACTTACAAAAAAAGTGATTTATATGAATACTTTAGATTTAATAAATTCTTTAATATGTTTGTTATTTTTTATGACCAATAAATAAATTACTAATTCATCTTTGTTTTTTACTTAATTGAACAACAATTCATATATCTACTTATAATTTCCAGTCTCGGCTGGAATAAAATTTCATTCGGACACTAGTAATAAGTAATAATTTATGTCTTAAAATAAATAGTGCTTATTGTAGTGAAAGCTTTCCAGTAGATCTTATAATAATGGATGTGAAATTTAGGATGTGTATTGTTTAACAGTAAGTTTTTAGTACTGAGTAACAAATTGTAAAATAAATGAACAATTGTTCATCTGTTTTACCAATTTAATTTCTTAGAAGTCAACCAAACAGGTATTAATTTTAAAAGTACTTTGTTGTATTTGCCTTATATTAAAAAAAAATACATAAAAGTAACTTCTAACATTATCATTATTCACCTTGATTCAATTCCTTTTTTATAGAAGTAGGTGGTAAACAAAAAAGCGGTAATATTAAGCGACGGTACCCTTAGGCATCTGCAACAAGCTAATGAGTTTGCTAAACAGATGCGTTGCCTACCTTTAATGGACGGAGGAGGAGATAAAAGAATATTTCTATCTATCAACTCCTCCGTCAAATCCCCTTCCTTCCAATCCTTGTCTTATTAGAAATGGGTGGACCAGAATTAGGCCTCTGGGACCTCACTCATAAGGCGAAACTCAGAAGTACTTCTACTTCACGCCTTCTTCTGTGAGGTTATGATATTTTCCACATCGAGCCAGCCCATTTATGCAACACATATTGTGCGGGCTCTACCACTGTTGGCTTATTTGTAACTTATAAAAGCTTTTTCTTAACTATTAAATTAATATAAAGATAAAATTGAAATATTAAAGTGCGCTTGGCATTTTGTTATATTAAATATTAATTAAGAACAAAGTTCTATCCCTAATTTGTATTTCTTTTTATTTTAAATTATGGCTTACCACAAATTCACTTTGGACCTATTGTGGCGACTCAAAAACCAGGTATGCAACATCATGATAACAAATGTAAAGAGTTGTTGGAAACTTCCTGTTTCTTTAAGTTTTTAGATTGAATTGCATTTCTGTGTCTCGGTAGATGTGTCTAAATGTGTCTATATGTATTACATGTTTTAATCCAATGCAAGGATTATGAATTTATGGAACATTGCTTTTGTTTGCAAATGATGACTTTACTTTTTGTGTCTTCTTTGTTTATTGTCTTTCTGTAACTTTTTTTTCCTTGCTATGGTAAGAAGTTGTCTGTGTAAAAATCGCAGAGTAATTTACCTTTCATTGTTGTGCATTAACGGAAAAATTGTGCTTTTTAGATATATGGTGTGTGCTTTACGTGAAAATGGAATATCTTTATTGTACCTGTCACGTTCAGATTGTGAACTTCGTCACTTTATAATCTCACTAGCCACATTATAAACTGACGTTAAATTGTGAACTGAACGAATCATTGAAAAATTGACGTATCATTTTATTAGACGGTTAAAGCAAGAACAGAAGGTACTATGTATATACACATATATTATAAACCTAAGCTATATATATAGCTTAGGTTTATCGGTCCAACAAACCTACTACGATACGTCATACTGTAGATGATTCGTTTAGTTGTCGATGTTCAGTTTACATTTGACGGTGACATCCATTCTAGGTTGGACCACTCTACATTATGCATGCCTTTACGATAGTAGATGTTTTAATTCAGGGTGGTGCTAATGTGAACATTGAAGGACCGTACAGGGAAATATCTTATCTTTAATGGTGTAACAGCGGGCGATCTTGAAATACTTGAATTGCTTGTAAGCCATGGTGCAGATCCATACCATAAAAAACCTAAAGGGTCAAAACCCTCGTGCTTTTGCAAACCCTATTATTATTATACATGATCTTCTCTTATTGCGTGCCAACTTCTTTGTTATTATTTATCTATAATCTTGTATTTATCTTGAATCCAAAATGTATGATTCCGATTTCACGAACCTACTAAACCTAGTTAAATTTCAATGTGTATTAACATTGAAATTTAACTAGGTTTACGTATTATATCGCGATTATTAACAGTTTTAGGTAATTTTAGTTTAAATTCAATGTATTATTCCGACTTGAGATATGTGTATAAGTATTAGTTATATTGTTGTTTTAGGGTTTCTTCGTTTAACGTTTATGAAACCAACCGTCATAGGCTTGTAATAGGTCTGTCTATTTATATTTTTCAATTTCGAGAGCATATTAAGAAATTATTTAGCGATCTGAAGTCCTAAAGCGTTGCATAAAGTCGATCGAATTGGGACACTATCGACTAAGCATTGTGATATCCCTTATAGGCTGTAGCCTAATATTCTCATTACACAATACTGTACACACAATTTTAACTGCTATACTAAACAATCACTCAAGACTCGAGCCTCAAGAGGTGTTGTCCTGACCGTTGACAGGAGTAAAAACTGAATGTCAGAGTGAGTTGATAAATACCTGTAGCCATTTTGAAGTGGCGAGAATTAAAAAAAAACATTCTTTTTTTTTTCATTTGTCAGCAATTCAATAAAAGCGTGAACTTTAAATAGTTAATATGGAAAAATGACATTATCTGTAATGGAATTCCTGTTTTTGGAAGGTAACACGCTCGATGAAATAGAAGTAGGGATGCCTCATGCATTTTTAATGTATACGTAAACGTATATGTAAACCCATTACACTGCCGAAAACATTAACACAAAACATATTGCCATCTCAGATTTTAAGAGAAATATTGAGAGAAAACTTGTATCGCAAAAGGTCATGGTAACCGTTGTTTGCTATTCCCAGGGTATCATATTAACTACATATACATGGCGGTACTATGCCAAATTATGAGGTGCACTTGACGCTATGTTCAAGGTCACTTAAACACGTAGTTATCAAACAGCATTTTTTTGTTCAGAGAATACTGCAATTTGTATTATGTTGATATACCTTAATGTAAAAGATTTTGCATCTGTCTATTGTATATATTCTTTTTAATAATAAAAGTGTTTATTTATCCCATAACAATAGTAACATTAACATAGACGTAACAACTTTATTAAGCAGGGGACTGGTGTCTATACTAGGGATAACCCTGTGTTATGGATCACCAGGCCCTCGCCTCGGGAATCTTACAAAGGGATTTAAACATTGTACATATTTTTGTTATTATAAAAATAACTCATGCGTGTGTGAGCGTGTAAGTATGTGTGTGCTTGTGCGTGTGTGTATGTGTGTGTGTATATATAAATATATATGAAAATAGGAATTCTACATTTTAATATAAAGTACGTTTATATTGTTCTTATATATCTTGTTCGTTCGTATTTGAATTCAATATTTATTTTATTGTGTATATGAACATGTACAGAGATGTTAAAAACAGTTTATGAAACGTATTTAAATAAAAAAAGAATACTTCGGTATTTGTGAGTCTATTTAAAATACAAATTCCAAAATTCGTATTTTCAAAACAAATACAAACGGTTTTACGAATATATTTTTTTACTGATTTTAATACATTAATTTTTTACTGATCAAAAAAAAAACTAATTAATTTTTATCAAGTTTAGCCGTCCAGATTGTCTTTTTACTTTAATTCCTCCCTTATCCTATAAAAAATAACGAAAAATGTCTAACTTTAAAAATTGTGGGATCAACAACGTCAATTAACATGGCAAAATAAGAGCAAAAATCAAGTTTTTCTAATTTTTTAATGTCTGAAAGAATCCTATCCGCGTAAAGCTCAATAGGTTACCCTTTATATTACGGCCATGTGCTGCCATTGATGATACTATAGCTTGTCCAGAGGCGGCTGATAACGTTTTAAGTATAGTTTGTTCCAAATCAAGATAGAATTTTTGTAAACAAACGTCACTCAATACATGGCGGCCATTACTCTTTTTATACTTTCATCGGAAATGTAGTTTTGTGGAAATCGTGCGAAAAATTGAAGTCAAATTATATACGTAGTATGTTATAAGCTAATGTGAGATATTTTGTAATTTATGAATTTTAACATAAAAACCTTTGTTTACAAAAATTCCACCTCGACGTGGAACAAACTATAGTGCCAAGAGCTATTGTCATAGCAATGTTACCTTGAACCGGCATCAAACATTCCGACGATTCTCATCGTCTCTTGTCGGTTTAAACAATGTCATCGCTTTTTCAGTTCAGAATCAGAAATTGTAATGATTTTGCCAAAATGGCAATACCCAGTTTTATTGAGAATGTAATTGTTTAATGTTAATATAGGGAACCTCAATTGCACCAATACTCTGAACGAACTTGATACCAGGAAGCTTTTGATGTATTTATTTTGAAAAAAAAACTTGTCTTTCATATTCTATACTAGCTGTGCCCCGCGGTTTCATCCACCCTGCAGTTTTAACATAGCCAGCCAAAGTAACATTTTTCTTTTAAGACAGTAAAACAATCAATCCAGTGAGCCAATACACCCAAATACTCTTTTTAGATGATGACCATATATCAACAGTGGTGTCGGTCAGTCAGTCAATCAACCTTTTTCAAAGATTATTTTGTATTTTATAAACACATAGTTGTTTATTTTTTTATTGCATATTCATCTGCACATAGATAATCTTTGACAGAACAGTTAATTGTTGGGCACCTAAAAGTATTAAGACTTTTATTTTAACCAAAATACTAGGTTTTTAGTATTTGCTTTTTAAATACACGTATTGCAAATAATTAACATCTCTGTAAACCAGATGGAGACAATCTATTATAATAATAACGAACCGGTAGTCCATATGTGAGACAAATGCAAAGGTTATATTTGTCATATATCTGTTATGCACAGTTCCCAATTCGTTTTCCTAGGTGAACTAGGTCATAAAGCTGTATAGCTGAAGTTTTATATGATAATGATCTGACTGCGCAAGTCACTACCATTGAGAGGAGCGCAAGGACACAAGCGATGTAAAATGGACCTTTACGTATTGAAACAAGTACTAAAATCGAATAGTCTATAGATCTCGGTTCCCCCAACGCCTGTAGATATTGATTTAGTGCTATTTCTGGACCACCCCGAGAATCTAGGTCTTTTGTTACGCGCTGTATTTATTGAATTCAAAAAGTATTTTACTTCAAATGTTCGAAGCTTCGTTTTTCCGTATTTTATAAAGCATTTACTCATGTTTATTAAGTAAAATATGGTCTATTACAATTAATGTATAGTTTAACAACAAAGTCGAATGCATAATGTTATAAATAGAACAAAGTCAATTTATATGTAGTTAGGACATATGACAATAATGTTTCTTCATTATTGTTTGTTATAACAAACAAGTCAACAAAACCATACCTACTTTAATATGCCTACAAGTTTTTTTAAGCTTTATTCAAGCTTAGTTTAATACTTTTACGTTAGTCACACGGTTTTTGTTGTTATTATTATCTTTGTTTTATGTGTTATAAAATCTATAAAATGTTGTGTTCGCCAGTATTGTGTGTACAGTATTCGCGTGGGATATTTTCTATATCCCGAATAAAAGGAATATCACAATGGAATCAGACGATTTTAACAATAAAAATATAGAATCATATTAATAATTATTGACAGGCTTAGTGAACGGTTTAAGGAACTTAGTTTGGAAGTTAGTTGCAAGTTAACTTCCAAGATCCCGAATAAAAGGAATATCACAATGGAATCTAAATAATTTAAAAACATAAGTATAAATTAAAAATAGTTGTCGCCGCAATTCATTTTGTTCATTACAATAAATAAATATACGCTCACGCCCGTAAAACAGAGGGGTAGGCCCAGGTAATAGATTTCTATTTGGCGCGGATCTGGCACACCTCTCGCGCTTCTTCTACATCCATACATCTACGCATATAAGCTCGTCGGTTACGGTTACTAATTATATCACCCTTCTTTAGTATGCTAATATCTGATCGATATAAGTTCTCCTAGGAGACTAATTAATTAAAAAAAGAAAGTCTATCCCACTAACCCTATCTAAGTTTACACAATTTTTAAAATTGATTGAGCTTCTTTTAACTTTATTCGTGTTTAATCTTTAAATAATTTTATTTTTGAACTATATTGATTTCGAGGCAATATCTATTTGAAGATTTCTAGAGAGATCTAGAGAAGATTCTTTTAGAAAAATTTCAGGCAAGTGTTTTCCGTTATTCTCCGACGCCGTAGGGAAACTTATGTTGTTCCACAGTTTCTGAAGTTATAAGGTAGGCGCTTTACTGTTATAACCATATGCGCACACGGGACCCAGGCCCCATTATTACGGGGCCCCTCTAAAGCCCTAGCCCATATATTCGTTTATATCGTTTTTTTTTCTATTCAAAAACCCAACAAGAACATTAACAAAAAGAGAATATTTACAAAGTAGTAGATGTATTTTTGGATTCAGGAAATATCGAGCGGTAACAATAATTTCATACCTACATTCTTGTGTTCTCTAGGGCCACGGAATGGGCTAAGACGATTCAGGGTAGGTCACTATAAAGTACGATGAGGTCGAATCCATGGCTCTTATAATGTTAAATAGGAATTACATGTTACTAGCTTATAATTGTTAATATTACACATAATGTCGGTTTCCCATTCAGTTAAGTAGAAGTCGCGGGAAGGATTGCATTGTGGAATAGATAACGTTTGATAACGACGCGTCTTAGATTTTATTTAAATATTTGATATAACGCCATCTGTTGGTGTAAGTCAGCATTTCGTAAAATTATGTTTATAACTTTTGAAATACATTTGTATGGTTTTCATCAATATTGCTGAATATATCTAGAATGATTTAGGAAGCTTTAATTATGATGACATATAATTTAGAAATATAAGGTTTGAGAGTGATGTGATGATAATTGGCCATCTGGTGGGGTAAGTCAAAGTTTCATGAAAAGTTATTTTATAGATTTAGAAAAATTAAATAACTCGTTCTTAGTATGAAACATAATATCCTATCGTTTTAGTGATTTTTTTTATATTACCTATATACGTTTGTTCGACTTCTATATTTGAAAACAACGGTTACACCTAATCTTTTATGTGTTAATTCGTAAAATCCAATGTATTTTCAAAAAAAAATATTTTTCTCACATTACCCTATAACACCAACTATTCATATTGTACAATTTCACTTAATTTAATAATATTATTTCCAAAAAATAACATTTCCGATGAGAATATAAAAAGTGTAATGGCCCAATGTATGGTAAATGCCGCTTCTTTGTTCACAAACAAAGGAAAAGATTGTTAAATAAGATAAGAATAACATTTTTATTCATCTTTTCAAAATTGCGTTGTCTTTTCAGTCACGCATTGTCTCTGCGGCCGGATAAAATAGTGAATAATTTAGTGAAAAGAAACGCGGGGCATTGGAAATAGGCTCACTCAAAGGCAAAACTCATTACGGCAGTAGATCCAATCCGGTTAATAATAACAGCCTGAACCGCCCTCGAGCTAAGTTACTCTTATCTTTAAGAGTAACATAGGCTTATTAGGCTAGGCACCTTCTGCGCCCTGCCTCCTCGAGCCCATTCTAGGTATAAATGCCTCTTCTAGGCAACGAGTGACCAGGCAGTCGGTACTCGGTCGGTACCTTGACACTACCAAAATCTACCGAAACTTAGTGCAGGTAGTCTTGTAGGGAGTCTGGTAGAGTAACTTCAATTCAGTGTTCAAATTGTCGGTTATAGTTATGTTTTTGTCGCACTGTTTGTTGTTCTAAAATAGCAAAGTAAAATGGCTTTCTTAAAACAAACTGAAGCCAAAAATTACCACATCTCTTCAATGGCGCAAGCCTTCTAATAACTTTGGTTACTATTTTTCTGTATTGGGTTTATGCTCGTGTACAGTTCTAAATCTCTTCAAAAACGGTTCGGTTTTATAATTAAAAAACAATGACTATTAACTCATAGCTCTTGAAATGGATCCGTATTTAGGAAAAAACATCATTTACCTAAGCTTAAACCGTCGGTAGAATTAATTTAAAAAAAATATAGGTAACAACGTTATTTTTCGCGTTTTTGCTAGCAATCCACTCTGTGATACAATCGTGTATTCTTTATAAGGTGGCCGGTAAAGTTACCAGGTAAGTAAACTTTTCGTATTATAATCAAAATGTATTTACCTTGATATTTTTAAACTTTTTTTCAGGATATATATTTATATTTATTTATTACAATGTGTTTAAATTGAATAACAACATGTTATTTAATTTGTAATCAAATTTAAAATTCAGCCAAAATTAAATTTTTTTGACTACTTTAATTTTTATTGGGACATATAGGAAAATAATATACGGCCATATTGTTTTGTTAATTTAAATGATGAAATATTGCTTAATACAAAAAATAATATAACAAGACCTAATCTTATTATTATTTACAGATATATCATGCAATATCAGGGAGGGTGACAATGTTATGACGAACAGCTTTAGCAATAAAAAGCACTATGGATGGGCCTACCTATTGACCATTTTGATAATAATGAAGTTTCTCAAGAGAAAATCAACAATACTGTAGGTATGTTTTTTATTGCTATTATGATATACATATATATTATATATGTATACTAAAAACTAATTTATATTAGTTTTTTAACATCTAACAATTTTACATTGTAATCAAGTAATGTAAATATGTATTATTTTTATATAGATAATTTCCTCATAAGATTCTTACTTTTCCTCATTGTAATTTGTCACAAACTACTTTTTGCTATACTTTACATGATAAAAGAGTAAAAAATTATGTAATACTTTTTAATTATTCATGGTTAGGGTTTGATGTAATCTGACTAATAGCACATCATCAAAACTAACTTAATATGACCAAATGTAAATAACATTATCGTCATGATCATTATGTAAAATTATAAATATGAACACCTAATTAGTGGAAATGTGTATTTTGTATTATTGAAGGTAGATGTTTGTTGAAAAGTAACTTAGATGTATAAATATTCTTTAAATTTAGTAAATTTAATTGTAAAAATAGGAGTATAAATATGTTTTACTACTATTTTAAATAAAATTATTTCTCATGTTCGAACAGGAATAGAAAATAATAAATTGTCAGGGAAAATAGGTCAAGGATACTATTAATCTGAATGTGAAATTCTTCTGGTTAGAAGAAATGTAATTTCTTAGATAGGGCTTCTAGAGCAGTGGTTCTTAACATAAGCTGGGGGCAGGTATTTTTGAGGGTAGAGGCAAAAGAGAACTTACAATGAATAATACAATATAATTTATTAAATTTTAGATACTAAATATATAAAATTATCTAAAAAAGTAAAATAATCCCAATCTATAACACGAAAGTCGGGATTGCGTTATTAAAATAGTGGGTTAATGAAGCTCGTACAAAAATTATGCTTATGGTAGAGCAAGAGCGGGCTGACCTTCGTCATTTCATAAAACCTGAAAGTTTCCGTATGTATATCACTAATATAGATAAACACCATCCCCGTGTATGTAGATCATGTCAGCTTTGAAATATATCAGATAGCAAAGGTATAAAAAATTGCAAACTTTAAAGTACTTCGACATCAGTGTTTCGAAAGAACAACCGTATGTGGTTCATTATGAAACACAATCCCTGTTAAGTGTCAAACGCTACTGTTTAGAATTCCAGCGTTGAAGTCATAGCGAAGGATTCCAATTCCCGCTGTCACTGTTATTTTTGTCATAGTAATGATGTAAGTTTATTACATACATACCTAGCTGCCCTGGTCCAAACTCGGAGATCAGAGAGTTTTATAAGACTAAAAAGTTCAGATCGTCGCGGGCTCTTGGAATATGAATTATTCGCAAAAATGCAAATGTGCCGAAACTAAGAATATAGTCATTTTTTTATTGTTTTGCCGTGTAAAATCTAAAAAAAACTACTAAACCAAAAACTTGAATCACATTTTTCAATCGGAGTGCGGAGACCCATTTTGAGATTCCAAGGTGTGTCGTTTATTTAAAATGTTAAGAGTCACTGATCTAGAGTAGATGTCAACCAATACATAAAATGCTTGATATAATACGTTTCCAGTAAGAATGTGCATGGACCCGCGCCATATTAAGATTTCATAGCCGTCAAATCGAACAAAATAGGTAGAGTCAGTAAAACATATACTTTTAAAATAATATTTATTTTTATTCTGAATCTATGACTTTACTGATTCCGCTCATGCCACTGCTTTGTACTCATCATCTTCGTCTCCGTCATCAGCCTCACTGCAGCTTTCTCGTCTAAAATATATTCCACTGATTAATATTTTAAAGAAAAATAATTATTGTGTTACTGGTACTCATTGTCGAGACTACTGTCCTGATTGACCTCACTCTTACAGCACTAATTTTCCAGAAAATGATGTAGGTGTTAATTATTAATTAAAAGAAGCATAATAATATACTCATAATTACGCAAATTATTTTTTATTCACAAAAAAATATTTACGCAAACATTTTTCGTTGCTATCTGTACTTTTCTAGTGATCTTTGACAAGTCGAGGTCATCGTCGTGCGCATTGTTATTTGAAACGCACTATAATACTCTATATTCGAGCTAAGCAACGTTTGGAAGATTAGCATGGTGAAATAAATATAAATAAGTTATTTATAATTTAATTTTTTACCAATGTTGCCAGTTTGTAATCTCTGTATAATTGAGATAAGAGGAAAGTTATGATAGGAACTATTTATTCTTATGGTATTTTGGTTATTATAATGTTTTACTGATTAGTCTTAGTCTTAGATACATTGTCCACATGAAATTCTCCTGAATTTAAATCCCAGATCTCATCAAAATTTGTGTAACTTCTTTATTATAATATGTTTAATAAAGAAGTTTATTAATTACTTGTCTTTTATATATTTTTTGCCGATATGTTATTTCCGCAATTTTGATGTAATTAAATCTAGCAGCTGCTTACGCGCCAAAAACACTATCGTTTATTGTTCGTACTTCGCGATAAAAAAAGACAAAAAATATATAATACTCATCTAAATTAATATAAATATCTAAATTAATAAATAAAGCTGGATTGGGTTTGTACTTTCGTAGTACGATTTAAACGATGAAATGAAAAGATAATGAAATTAGGTGGGGCACTACGCAATTCTTTTTAAGGAGTCTTTCTCTCGTTTTCCCATTACAAATATTTATTAAGCACATTAAAATATTCCTTTAGATTAACGGGTAAATGAATACTTACGGGTCAAACTAATAAATACGATTTTAAAATAACAATGTAATAATATAGTAAGATCATTGCAAAGAACCTTGCCATAAAAATAAGATTGAAGTATGTTGATTAAATTTAGCGTAATATAATTATCATTCAATAACAAAAGAGCCATAACTCTAGTAATATTCCTTTAAAATTGTACACGTAAACGGTAATATTGAAACGAAAGGGACATAGCACTAAACCAATACAGGTATAGGGGTTCACGGGGAGTTGCGCCGGGAAGAAAATCAATACGCTACGCTGAACGAAACCATTATATATAATATTTATGTTCTCGCGGACGTCAATCGATTGACCGTTTCAGGTTCGAATCAGGTTTACGTGCGAAAGCATTGTTTTACATATGCGATGATCGGAAATTAATTTGTCGTCTTTTTTTTGGCTTCGAAGGCTTAGTGGTTTAGATAGCAGATCTCAGTGACCCAGACTCAGTGGTTGTAATTCCAAGGAAACAATTATTATTAAGCGCTATATACGGTTATTAATCCCTAAACAAATATGCGGCCACGCATCATAGGTAATATTAGAATACCAAAAAAAATGAATGATTCATTGTAATAATTGCTACACTGTGATAACATAATGGCGAAAGGTAAGTTTTAAGTAATTTCAGATAATTGTCATTTAATTTCTATGTATATATGTTTTTTTATTACGAAAGTATTTACAATTTAACAGTTGATATCTAATATAAACGTATAAATATGTTTCGCTAGTGATGTGCTTAAAGATTAACGCAACACATTTTAAATATCGATGTAATTTATGCATGATTGCGCGATATTTAAAAATATTGATTAAGCGTATGATGATAAGTTATTATTATATGTAATTGATGCATGATGATGATCTTGATAGCGCGATATTTAAAAATATTGATTAAGCGTATGATCATAAGTTATTATTATCTGTACTCATCTGCTAGTTATTTTAATTACCTCATGCTTATCGGGTGTCGAACGAAATATAATTTTGTTGTTTGCATCAGAATGTTTGTTTACTTGCATATCAATGTCATCCATCATTAGCATTGCGTAATATTACAACAAGCACATGGCTATTCAGTCGACGTATCGGTTTTTGTACCGTATTTTCATACCACATCTCTCATGTCGTTTGTAATAAAGTATTATCTAACAAACTAACGATAGAAATAACAAACTAAAAACATTTAAGTTGGCATTGCTCTTAACTGAATAGATAAAGATAATATCGATGTCAAGTTTGGTAATATAGAACTATCAAATTTATTTAATGATATAAAAAGATTCAATAACAATCATCATAAGAATTGACATTAATAAATACTCTAACAGTTCCCGAGAAGACACAGCTCACTACCGATAATGAGTCGGCCTCTGGCTCGAAACGGAATTATGGCCAGGTTAACGTAGAGGCTGACGACGATGACGTCACCAAGAAGAAGAAGGAAGCTGAAGATAAAGAGCCTATAGCGAAGCCAGCAACCGAGGCTCACGATGAACCCGGAGGGTATACTATCTTGTTCTTATAAAATTCAAATTATCATAAATTAAAACTACGTGTAGACTTTTAAAGAGAAGTTCCATTTCCTGTAGTTCGTAATTAAAACTCTGTTCGTACTATGTGTTGGCCCATTAGCAATGCTGTTTGTAATCAACTAATTTTCTTTCATTAAGCATGGTTCTTCGTTGAAATGAATGAACGATATAGATTCACTATTTGCCTCACCTTTCGTAAAAGGGTTTGCAACATTTCTTCCCTTTGTAAATACCTTTCTTTCATAACGGCGTTCTCTGTGACCAAAAGTCATGTTTCCGTGTTATAGGTATCAGTTTTCTTGTCTTACCATATAATTTTAATGTTTTAGGGCTCCCAGTGAAAGCAAGCCGCCTGGTTCTGACAGCAAAACCGACGCCGCGCCCCTGGGCAAGAGCGGCGGAAAGGCCTCCTCCAAGGCTCAATCTGGAAAGGCCTCTTCTAAGGCTCAATCTGGAAAGGCCTCTTCTAAGGCTCAATCTGGAAAGCGCGCCAAAGGAAAAGTAATCAATCAACTGTATCAAGTAAAATACAATTTTATTTGTTTTCCCTCACAAGTATTATTTTTTTAGGGCGATATAAAGACCACCCATAACCGACGAGCATGTATGCGTAGATGTATGAATGTTGAAAAAGCGAGAGAAGTGTGCCTGGATCGCGCCAAATGGAAATCCATGATCTCTGTCTACCCTTCTAGGTTACCAGCGCATACTTATTTTTTGGTTTTATTTCTCATTGCATTTAAGTTTCAACTGTTCAGTCAATGTAAAATATTTTTGTAATAGAAGGGCAGGAAGTCGCAGAGAAAACTGGGCAGGAAGAAACCGTTGCACAGCCAGAAACCGAGACAACCTAAAGATACCGGCGAAGGCGATTCCGAAAAGCCGAAGACCGAAGCGGATCCGAAAGTACCGCCTTTGAAAATCGCTATACCGGGCGGCGGCTCAGGTGGTAGGAATAAGCAGGAAGAAGGTGAGTATCAATTATAGGGTTAGGTTTAAATATAGTATATTGAACGAAAATAAATAATAATCTTAATAATTTGCATAATCCTTAAGTTCTACCTATTTTAACAATGACAGAAAATGTGTAATAATTAGGTCAGAAAATTGTTTAATTTCTGGTTTATTTAAAAAAGGAATTAAACTACATTACTCATCCATCATCTGTTATACCACAATTTTGAGTTTAAGTTATTTTATTGCAAGTAATATATTATACAAGGAGGTGCAGGTCAAAGAAGCAGCGCCAAAGGTCGTGGTTCTGGTACATTGCCCTACGTCATACCCTGCACTACCACTGATGCAGCATCTGACAGCTCCGATGGCAACAGTGATGACAAAAAACTAAGTAAATGTGCTAAGGTATGTCATCTACGATTTCGAATATTTTTTTCATATTCTTTATGTTAGAAGGATATAAAAGAAAAAAACGGCACATATAATATTTATACTGCGGCTACCAGCATTTTGAGCAAAATATTTTTTACAATTTTCAAATCAGAGATAGCTTTACAAACTACATACCATAGAGTGTTGTTATACAAAAGAAAATAATTCGCGCTTACAGAATTGTTATAAAAATAATTTATTTTTATTGTATATACCGGGCAGAGAGTCCTTCGTTCGCGCACAACAAACGATGACAAAGATAAAGGTGTTCTACCTTCGCCGCATACTGACCGTCAAACTCGTGTGCATACTCTCAAAACAAACAAGAGCCAATCACACCCATTGGGACCTGTAAGTATATACACTTACCACAATAAACACTTTATCCGCTCCGATATAATATGGCCATTATGATTTACTAAACCAAGCATTCTCTAATAAATAACACAAATAGAAAATGGTAAAGGGAAATAGGATAGTATTTTAAAGTAGAAGACCTATGGTTTAGCATTATCTCTATGAAACAAATAAACACATATTTCCATTTGGCGCTATGCTGGGACACTTCTCTTCTCAGGCCTGCACCTACTCATAAACCCTTGTTGGTTACGGGTACTCCTTATATCGCCTTTCTTTAGTATGTCACAAATCTGGATATAAGTTCTTCTAGAACAGAGATTCCCAAACTATGGGTCGCGACCGAATATCAAGTGGGCCCTAATGTAAGACGCGACCTACCGAGCCAACGGCCCGAGACGGTCACTGTGTGATGGAAGGACAACATTGTTAGGTTAGGTTAGGACCCGGCCTAGCCGCAATGATCAGTTCATTTAACTTGAGCAGGCCAAAAAACATTTTCAGGACGACGAAGACCATGCTGGGAGGGGAGAAACATCGGGTAAGCAAACTTGTTTTTGTAATTACTTTTAGTTAAAAGGTTTCATTTTATTTAAAACAGCTGATGTTTTATGTCATAAAGCTGAGCCTGGTCCTTCGGTAGAACTACACCCGAAGAAGCGTAAGATCAAGAAGGCCAAGGACAGTCACTCGAGCGAGTCCAGGAGCGAACCAACGCAGGACAGCAGCGTTGTCCGCGCGGTTGCCAACTCCAACCCCTATCAGATGCGTATAGAAATTCGTAAACAGGTATAACATACACTTTAAACTATCTAACCTTGAGGGACGCATTTGTGGGATGGGAGTATGTGGGATATTTTAAAATTAAAATATTTTAAAGTGGCCTTATTTTATGTCTTTCAATCCTATGCATCATACTGGCACTGTCCTTGCTCTCTTCTGCTTATTGTCATTCCCACATGTATTCATGTGTATATTTTATACACAAGTACGATACTACTACATCATTTCAGACCCGGTTCAGACTACACAAATTCAAAAAAAATTCTAGTATAAGATATCAGAAACTTGTTCCATAAATGATCTTATAATTACTATTAACTTCTAACTTATTTAATTTTTATTTTGCATTTTTACTACACATTATGGGTAAATATTTCAATTGTTTGCTTAATATTTAGGTTGAAGAACGCCATAATAGCCTGTTTCCTGTGGAGCCAAAGCCTCCCAAAGACTTCCACAAGTATCTGATGAACCGCCGCACTTACACACTCCAGGGCAATGTGAACCGACCAGCTATTGAAATTCCCCCCGACCTGCCCGGGGAGATGGTGAAGGAATTCATAATGCAGGAAGAAGCAAGGTATAAAATTGTAGATGTCATCGTGTATCAGCCGATGTTCGTCCACTTCTGAATGTAGGCCGGGGAGGCCTACATTGAGGCCCACAGAGATCGGTCCCCTGCCGCCTTCATCCTGTGGACTCCCGTAACCTTGACCAGATCACCGGTTCATCTTGTGGGAGGCCAACTGACGAAGCGTCGACCTGTACATGACCGCTATTCTAGGACTTTTCGACCGCACCGGCCATCCGTTCTGTGAGCAGTGTGTGCGGCCAATTTCTACTTAAGGTTTGAAATTCTTCAGGCAATATGGATTACCAAGGTAAATTGGTTCTAAAGCTGATCACATCATTTTTGATACGATCGCGCAGAGCTCCGAGCATTGCCCTTTGTGTGACCTTGAGCCATCTAATGGTGCTGGCAGTGAGGAGCTCAGTGCCGTAAGACATCGCTGGCAACACACACTGGTAGACTTTCTTTGTGTAATTTTAAACATTTTCTATCAATTAGGGCACAATTGCGCACGCAGCATCTTGTTGAGAAAGAGAAATTGGTGTTGACGGTTGAGCAGGAGATTCTGAGAGTGCACGGCCGAGCCGAACGCGCTGTGGCCAACCAGGTAAATAACATTTCCACATAATAAAGATGTCAAGCGATAAATGCTATAACCAATATAAATTGGTCTAACAATATTTGTTATAAATCCACTTTCAGGTTATTTGAACATTGTTCTCAACCAATTCTATAATTATATATTAACATTTATACATATACTATATATAAATGTGCAGATAATTAATGAATTCCGAAACTACAAAACCGATCATGATGAAGTTTGGTCAATATAACTAATTTGGTCGTACTTAAAAGATTTTTTTTAAATTTCATCTTCCAGTTGTGACGTTTTTTCTTTTCCCTAAGTCATATTCACGCAAACACTAGCTTTCCTCTTTTTTCTTATTATTTTAATTACGCTATCATTTTTTCATGTGTGAATGTTGTTGTGTTTGGAAATCTTTTGACCGGTAATTTTGTATAACTACAATATTCTATAGTATAAATTATCATTGACGCAAAACTTTGTTTTCTAGAAAAAAAAATATGTTATGGTTATGTATATCGTCATATAAGAAATGTTTTGCAACAATTAACTTTTCGTTCATAGTAGATGTTGACAACGAGGTTATGCCAACTGTATTGTGTGTGTACAGCCCCTGCCGTATTCGGTTTGCACGGTGCTACGTGACAAAGACGTGTGCAATCTGGTTACACCGGAACAACAAGATAAAAGCAACGCACAGCGCTCCAGATGCAGCGGCCGTCAAATCAACTCCTGGCTTCAAGAAGTCGACGATAAATGGGAGAACATCAAGGTAGGTTTAACCCCCTTTATGCTCATGGTAGTAGTACATTATATATTAAATATTCAATTATCACCTTATGAAGGAAACATGTTTACTGGCTTTACCAGTGCAAAATTTGTGCTTATTATTTACTAACTTCAAAAAAAAGGTCGAGGTTCTCAATTCGCTTGTATTTTTTATGTTGGGTACCTCAGAACTTCGATATTTATTTCAAAATTCACTCTGCAATCGATAGGTTTTCTTTCCAGATTGGTCCCATTAATCCCGATCAGACGAGTTGATTTGACGGTGGTGGGATATTCGCGAATTAAAGTCGCTTTTTTGTAATTTTACTTCTTATAACATTAATGTTAAACATTACAACATATTTGTCGAATAGGATGTAATGCTGCGTCGGCAGAATTTAGAGGCAGAGACACTGCACGCCACACAGCTGATGGACTGGGAGTGGAAACTAAAAGAGGATGGCTTGTGCGAATACCGCGCCAGTCCCAAGATCGACCCCTTACACGTACCTCTGATTCATGTATCCAATTTTGATTTGCGCGCTTAAATTTTCAAGTTCCATTGCCAGTGTCCATGTCATCAATGCGAGTAGTTTTGATACCCAACAACAAAATAAGAGATGTAACTAATATAGCTTTCACAAGGAACAACAGCAAATAAGAAAATTATATATATTAAATGTTATCTATTAGAACGTGAGCGACATGTTCGACAAAAAGTGTAACAAAGAAAAGGCCCCAAAAAATCCCGACATCGTTTTGCGTTGATTCTAGAACCAGTTCCCGATCATCTAGGAAAATAACCTTTCAATCGGTTCTGCTCGCCTTCAACTTTGAGAATATGTAATATTTACGTTTAAATACCCTTTTTTTACTTAATTCAAACATAAAGAAACGATTTAGCGAAAGTAACTACATTCTAACCGTTTGTCCGTGAGACTCTCATTTTTAAATAGTACTGATGCAATAAACATATTGCAGAAAAGTAATACTTGTGTAAACATACACTAATAATACTTTTAAATCGAAAGCACTTGATCAAAAGAAATAGCTACGAATATATTAAAGAAAATAAAAAATCTGTAACACACCAGTGTGCATCTTGACAAAAAAATACTTTCACAAAGATGAAGGCACATATTATGAACGAGATTTTACGACGACACGAGTAAATTAACATAATAAACATCAAAATCTTTATATTCTTCGTCTTGTAGTGCACGACGAACACTTGCATTGGTGAACACGGTTCAAGCAGTGCGCAGTCAAAATTCGAAACTTCTTTTCAATTCCGGTAACTTATGATCTGTCACTTTAAAAAATTTGACCTCATTACAAAAATGGATTGTCAGTTCTCTAAATATTTTTTATCTTTGGGTAACTGGTGATCTACCGTTTAATAGATATAAGGTTGTCCGTTGCCATAATATTTTATTGTTTACTTAAGCAAGTTTGGAACAGATACAAGAGATTCTTCAAGATAGAGACTTAAGATATTTATACTCTTTAAGTCTAGTACAAAAATTTACTTACGTACAATATTTTCTGTTAGTACATGGCCAAAACGTAACGGAATGTGTAATTTCGTTGTTAAGTTTTTTGTTGTATTATAAGATGAAATTATTTATTACTATTTATATCTGTTAATTCCATTTACAAACTTTACGAATCTGTTTTTTTTTTGTTAATTGTGGAACTACGAATGGGTTATGAAATTAGTTTGTATGTTTTTTAATCAAATTTTTGACGGCTACGCCACGCTCTTTATACCGAGAACCGACAATCTGTCGACCGGATGTTGTTTCCTTTCTTAAAATATAGATGTTTATTCTCGAAATATGTTATATTTAAGTTCTTATGAGGTAGTATGCTCCGGCCTCGAGGCCTACGTATAGCATGTAAGTGTATTAATGTTATGTATATGGATAATACTATACATGAGTAGAAATATATATAAGTAATCATACATAGAAACTAAAGGATCACTAACTTTGGCCTTGGGTCTTTTTATAGTTGTAAGAAGAAAAAACATGTGTCATATTTTAATTCAAATATAAGTTATATATAAAATTTTCGGCAGATGAGCTCTTTGCGTCATTATACCAAGGGAAAGTAAATTTTTCTTCTGGTTATATGTATAACTTAATGACAGAAAAAAAGCATAGTATTAAACTCTGACAGATGTTCTTATTTAAAATATTAATTGCCAACTCTGCTAGAAATTTCAAATTAGTAGCATAACTTGTAGTAAGAAATATACAATCAATGGGGATAAAAACTGCCTTTTGCTCACTTTAGATACCGCTACTACACAACTATCTGATAGACTTCATACAAAATATTAACACTCATAAATCTTTATTTTCTTATAACACGCTGTGTATTTATCATTGCAAAAATATAGGTCATATATGTCTTAAAGATCCTTCTTTGCGAACAAAACTGTGAGAGAAGGCTGTTCAAAGGAAAAACTGGCTCAGGTACATTCCGAATTGAATACATTTTATGTTAGTAATATGAAAAATATAGTCGCAAACCACAAACAAAAAACAGTGGCGAATGAGGGACAGTCAACAGTCGCGACAACTAATATGAAGTTTGAGTTTTTAACCCCATTTATCAACTTTTTGTTACAAATATTATACAGGAAGTTTTACTAAAAGGAGACTTCATTTTATTTTTAAAAGAAAAGTGTAGCGTCGATGGTGGTACAAGGTGCCCCGCACTTATACTTATATAATAGTACATATATTATTCATTTATTGTGACTAAAATAGAATATATATTAGAAATAGTTTACAAATCTTAATATAAATAAATATATCTCTGTTGGAAATATATATTTAAATTAAACGTATGTATTATCTGTTTGATTATATTAAGAATACGGCAAGTTGGCAACTTTATTACGTAGTTTTGAATGTTTAAAATCTAAAAGTCTAAATGTTAATCTTGTATATAGACCTTTTGCAATTTATTGGAGAATTTTTTTTTGCTATTTCTCAAAGACTAGCAATCTCGAATTTATTAAAATAAGGTTTCGAAAAAAAATATTTTTTTTAAGTTAGGTATTTCCTTATTACATCTAATAAATCAAATCGTGATGCCAAAAGATAATATATACAAATTATTATATTTCTTCAGATATGACCAAAAATATGATGGGAAAGCATGATGTATCCAGACAAAAAGGCTTGGTTGGATAAAAATTAAAACAAAAATGTCAAGCGTTTAGCTTTAAGCTACTACATGTATACTCTGTACTGGGAAATGCGTAACGGTGCGTCCAGATTTGGAGAATGTGCCGCGAATGTGCAGCTCACGAGCCGTTCGCGAACTCGCGCTGCGCATTATTTAGATCTGGTCGCACCTCAAAATGTGTAACGCTTGTTTGATTTTATCTCATAAATGTGTATACCCCGCTCTTATAAATGAAAATCTAATCTTAAGGAGTAAACTCCTAAAAAAATATATGTATTCGTTTTTTTAGTCTAAAAAAATAACAAATTCTACGGAAATAGCTTTAATGAATTGTGAAAGGCCTTTAATGTGTAGAAACTGTCTGTGATTATCAAACCATTGTTTTATTTTGTTTATTATATAGTCGTCCTTAATATAATATTGTTAATGGGAAATTTCAATTTAGTATTGTTTCCCGCCTTTGTTATATCATGACAAAATTAACTTGGCTATAATTATTTTTTGTATACTTTTTCAGCGTAACAAATAGTTTAAAATTTCGTTTATTATTCATTAAGCCGTTTTGGTTAAAGTAACCAAGAATTAGTTATAAGTACACGGTCAAGGTACAGATCTCAATTAATATATTTTCCTAACCTGTATTGTCCTCAAAAAAATCTTGATGCTTGTAATTGGTGTTTAAAATACAATGTGTGTCAAAATTATTAGTTTTATTTAATTCCATGTGCATGCATACATACATAATAATACATTATTTAATAAACAATTAGCTTAACTCACGCATATCTCAGTCTGATAACTATTAACAAAGTTCATAATAGCATTCTAGTAATGACAGATTGACCTCCCAATGACATAGACAGTTCTTATGTTGTACAATAAAAAACAAATTGATTTGCATAGAAAATCTGTTTTAAGCAGCAAATGAATGGACTATATTTTTTGTTTGTAATGAACAAACATTCTCAATGGAATATATATTCCATGCAGAATGTTTGTTAGTGCAGGCTATCTAAAGTAGGTTACCAACACTGTGGGATGGGTAACCATAACCTTTCTTCATTGCAGCAATCAAAAAGCTATACTATTGCCTATTAACTATATATATGATTTAACCATTAATACAATTAAAATTTTCAAAATTTAAATACAATAAAATTTACAGCACAAAATTTGATCAAACATCTATTTATAAAATATCTTAAAATGTTATAGCAGAGGCAACTTTCTGATAAAATATCTATGCCACATTATTGCAGTGAATGCTGATAATGAATACCATGTGACAAGGTAAGAGAAATGCTCATTCCGTACTGTAACTCGGGTTTGATTGGGAATTGGCCAGCCGTCGGGTGGATCAGGGATGCCTCTTGCATCCAACCACACTGGGGAGCAATCCAGATGAGCACTCATTTGATGTAGATCTCTGAAAGTTAATTTAAATATATTACAATTTCATCTTACATCTTGATATTATGCTTACAATATAGCTATAAAACTATCACCACTACTCACCTATAAAACCAAGATCCTTTTTCCGGATGATTTTTCGGCATAAATGGGCGACGATTTTCTGTTAAACGCACCACTCCTGTTAGTTCAACCTCACCTTGCACCATCGAAGGTTGCCGCTTATCTTTGGGTCTGAGGCTTTTAGGTATCCAACCTCGATTCACTAATATTATATCCCTGAAAATTAATAATTATCAAGACATATTTTTAAATAATACCAAGTATAGTATTACAAATAAAACAGACCACAGTCAGTTAGTATTTTTTTATGGAACAAGGATTTGACATGTGACCAACTCTACCCATAGACATTCATAGAACCTACTAATATATGAGTTTCAGATATTTGAACAACCTTTATGTAGGAAAGAATAAGGTAAGGGGTGAAAGGGTGAGAAGGAGATTGGGGCCCTTTTTCATTTTGAGTTGTACCTACTACATCTACAAACAAATTTTATTGTTTAAATTAATGACTGTTATTAAAAGAATTCCCCAAAATATATGTCCCCAACAAAAATGATTTTGTGTCGAGCAACTAGGTTTACTCATTTTTGTTCTTGCCATTCAAATCTTTTGTTTGTACAATGTTTGTTTGTTAAAGAGATTTGATTCTTATTATTGACACTATTGTTTAATGCTATAAAAGTACAGCATGGTACTTTGTCGGATTTTGGTCATATCAATTCTCCGGTATGACATTTACAAAAATCTTTGAATGCAGTTTTTTTTTCGCTTCTTTTAAAAATAAAGGACATAATTGTGTTATGTCCTTTGAGTAAAATCGACTTCGAATTCAAGTGATATAGAGTAAGTTTCCTCCAGGTGGGAGTTCCACACTGTTTATGCCACAATAAAATCAACAAATATCAAAAAGTTATGTGAATAATTAAAGTAGTGAATGAATGAAAGGTGAATGTTATGCCTGTCTCTCAATATTCAAAATTAATAACGCAAACACAACGAGAGGAAAAGGGACCGTGAAATATATCATACCATAAAATAATGTAAATATAATATAATAAAATAATCAGCATTTAATAATGGAATGCCTTACCCAGTTTCACTCAATTTGAATGGGGTTATCACCAACCACCCTTGATTCTTCCTAGGATCTGACACAAGAGACCCAGTTCTAGGCAATTGCTGTTGTGATTCTATCAGGGCTCTAGGACCAATAAGTATTTCTTTATCATGTAAGAACTCTCCACGAACTTTAACTGGTAAAAACTCCATTTTGTTAAGTGCCTCAAACCTATATAAAAAAACATATTGTATGAAAGAGTACAAACACTTAAAAGAATGAAACTTGCAAGAACTTTTAGATGATTTTGTTTAACACTGTCACATGACCCATACAACAGCTTAGTAACACCTGGTAAGTCCAAATATAGTATGAATTTCCTGAGTACAAACATTACCTTTTTCATTATACAATCAAACATGGCCTATGGGGCTAAAGATCCTGGAACAGCGGCCACATACAGGTTGACACAACATAGATAGACTCACACAAGATGGGGGAATGCTAAAATTGTGGGAATTAATAAGGCAGGCTAAAATGAAAATCATTGAATACATTATATTGGTGATATCATTGACTGTTTATTGCAATCAGTGTCCTTTTTGTTTGTCGACGGTCAACATTTTTTTAAATGTATCCAAGAATGTTCCCACTGTGATTCTACTACAAATATGAACATCCTCACATGGTTTTTAATGAACTGAGGTTATTAATATCAATATCCAATATGTAATTAAAAGTACAAAGATTTATACAAAGAATAGTTATTTAATAGTACTTACTCTGTTGGCATATCTACTGGCTGAGCATTAGACTTGGCCTGTAACATATCAATTAGCTCCAGTTTCCACTGCAGACGATATAATTGCCAGCAGCCGAGACCAAATGATGTTACTGGAATCATCTGTAAATTGTAATAAAAAATTATTTATGCATTTTTTTAGAATATAGTTCTTTATCGCATATTATCATCTGTTTCAGGGCTAAGGGCTAGACCAACAAAAGGGTAAGAGGTTTGTAAGAAACGGGATTCTTACCACGATTAGCCTTTTTGAGCTCCCAATATTTCGGCACAGTTGGCGCCATGGTCACGGGCTGACTGATCAGTCAGCCTGTGCAACTGTGCCGAAATATCGGGAGCTCAAAAAGGATAATCGCGGTAAGAATCCCGTTTCTTACAAAACTTTTATAAGTAAAAACCACAAAAGTTTAAAGTTATATAAAAGTGCAAGAGTAACAGTAACATCTGACATCCGAGGGATTTATTTTTTATACTGCTACCTCAGACATTCACAATAAGCAAATGATTCACAAATGCTTCACAAACTTTAATGGACAGAAGAGGGTACAGAAAGGTAAAGAATGTTTCCATTTCCTATCCATCCCCTTCCCGTCCAGTGTTCTTCCTATCCTATCCTTATTATGAGGATGGGAAAGGAGGGATTGGAATTAGGCCTTTGGCACCTCACTCATCAGATGAAATGCAGACACATACTTCTACTTCACACCTGGCTTCTGTGAGATTGTGGTATTTCACTGGTTGAGCCAGCCCATGTTGTTGCGGGCTCTACCACTGTCTTAATATTTTACTTCATATTTTTGTTCATTAGGAATTCAATTAATCACATAATAATATTTCACATCTGGCTATAGTGACGGCCAACTTTTGTTTATTTAGCTTCCAAAATCTACAGCTTGTTTATGAAAACATTATATTATAAGATTAGAACAACCTTACATAGAGCCATTATAGATTTATTCATTACTACTACATTAACTGTATTCTATATTATCATCCCAGTAAGTATTCTTCCATTCTTATTTCACTTCACTTTTAACTACTTTAATTTCAACGGTCCCTAAGTACACTATCGAAACTGAAAACGGCTACTTTATATTGTCCAAATTATATATAATGTGGACAATATAAAGTAGCCGTTTTCAGTTTCGATGGTGTACTTAGGGACCGTCGAATTATCAGTTATATAATGCAAAAAAGATAAAAGTATTTCACACAAAGTGAATCGCAGTTTAAACATGTGTTATATAATCTAAAAAAAATACCACTGTAAGTTTACTTTTTCTGAAAAATGAGCTAATGAAACGAAAAACTAATTAAGATTTGGTCATTACGTCGTGGTAACAAACACGATTTATTTATTATTCATCATATATCAATTTAGGGTACAATTATCTTCTTACCAGTAGGATCCATTTTATTGCTTCTCCACCTTCTTCCTTCTTACTCTGCTTTTGTGATTTAAATATATTTGCGTAAGTTGTATTAGGTCTTACGAATTTTATTACCACACTTCTGCAACTGAACTGACTTAATTTTCTAAGACTTTGTGATATTTTGAACACAGCGTTAAGCATTTTTGATTGGAATAAACTTAATATAAAATATAAATATGTCAATCATTTACGATGGAGGCACTAAATATTGCTTTATTATAGTTTATATTACAGTTTCTTATCCTAACTAAAGCACAACTATTTGCTAATAACCTAACCAAAGAACATAATAAAATGAACCTAACTAAAACTGTACATTAGACGTGGTCGTTGAATGGACGAACAGTTTTTTTTAGACTGTTTATGTGACGTAAACGGTTAGACTGGTTTATTGTTGAAGAATAAACCAGTCGAACCATGAACGACTTTTGCGTTCATCGTTCATCGCGTGGTGTGTGAACGTAAACTGTGAACTTCTTTCACGGTTCACGTTTCAAACAACGTTCACTAAACGATCGACGCAATGAGTGAACTGAAATGAAAACAGTCGAAACGAACATAGTCGAAGCGCTGGAGCAGTCCATCCTATATAGGTTTTCGTTACTTCTCGTTCTTACACGAACGAAATTCGAAAACTTATGCAACCATCGTGACTTAAAAGGTTTCGTCATACATTGAATTTTTATGTCACTTGGTAAAACTTTCAATGTGTATTAAAACATCAATGTATAATAAAAAATAAGCTTTTTGAATGGCAGTTGCATTCCATTAATGTATGTACATGTACTAGATTTTTTAAATTTTGTATTTACGTTATTTTTTTAGTCCTGATAGAATTACGTCACGTGTAGGTCAAAGTTAAAATTAATTTGAATTCTTCTTATTTGTGCATTTTCTTCCAATGGTAAACTATTTTAATAATTTAAAAATATAATTTATGTATATATATTCGGTTATTCAACCTGCCAGTCCTAAACCTAACCTGTCTGCAAAAAGTACGAAGGGAGGTTCATTTTAATTAATTAAAAAGTAACCCCATGATAATCAATAAATTAATATTGCTTATCACGGGCATTCGGGGTTGATATGACAATGAACGTGTTAAACCAGTAGAAATTTAGACTTTTTTAAAAACTAGTTATCCGTCGATAATAAACGGTCTCGTTTCGTCGACGTCTAAAACATAAACGACACGTCTACTATACATTACTGCAGTTTTACCAACTCTCGAAAATATTTGCTTTTGCCCCATAGATAACACACCTAGTCGGGTCATAAGTTCTGTCAAACCTTCTGTTTGTTCAAATTGGCGAATACTGGCCAAATATTCTTCGACTAACTTTAAAAATGAAATTTATTATATTCGGAAAGCGCGACTTTCCAAATATAAAAAAGATATTCACTTTCATTAATTACTTTCTTCATTACCAAATAAGGAGTGGTCGAAGAAAGAAAATAGAGTCGCGGTTATCGCGTTACACCGCTGTGGTAACCACAAGCGCCAAGAGATTTTCAATATTCTGCAAAATTTGAAAATAACACTACAGTTTGTTTATAGCACTATCAAACGATACACTAAAGATTCAAGCTTCGAATATCGCTAGAAGGCCGACCGATTTCGCACAGTTAGGACATCAGCGATCATTAAAGGAGTGAAGGCGCAAATTAGTGAGAACATCACACATAATGCTCGATTTACTGCCAATGCGCGCCACATTTCCACATCAAAAAATATAAATATAATAAAAACTATAGATAAAATCTATATACATAATAAAAATAATTTAAAATAAATGATAATTTACTTTAAAAAGTCCACTGATTCCACTGATCAACATCAATAATAGGGCAAGTAGTTTAAATAAAAAGATGGGATCTAGAGCATATACCGTAAGTAGTAAATGGACATCTTTACGGGTGCACGCTCATGTCAGACCTATATAATTATTCATTTTAGGTTTAATTAAACAGCAGTTATGCAAAAGTTCCCTACCTACGGTATAATCTACCGATTTCGGATCTTCTCTCCCGATATCCCGATTTAGCAACTCTTTCTCTTTCAAAACATAGTAACAATTAAATAGTAGTATCTAAACGACAGCACCAAAGGTAAACTGGTAACACTAAGCCACTGCAGGCACGGGGATTCTTCAAAATTTCTCGCGCAGCCTTCCAATACCGCAGTGCACACAAAACCTTACTACGTCAAAATGCCTTGAAATTAGGTCATTAGGTTTCCCTAAAAACCAAACAAACACTCAATTTCGAGTTTGGGGCGCATGCCCTGGCATGTTTAAGAGCCATTTCAAAATTTCGCGAATTTCTAAGATTTTGACGCTTAATTTACCAGTTTAGATAATTCTTCCAAGTTGTTGAATACATGTAAAAAATTGGTCAATCTTTCGCATTGTCACTTAATGTAACGCTTTTCCAAAAAATTACTTGTTTCCTCTATGCATATTCATCTGTCCACGTTGAAAAAAATCTTCAACTTCTTTGTCGGAGGTAACAACCAAACTTGCTACAATTTTAATAAAGACCAAAAAACAGCTAGCAAGAAGTGGTATGAAAATGTAAGTACAGTTGAACAAACACGAATCACTGAAGTTATGTATGTCTATATTTTTTTATTAAATACTTTAGTAAATTGGATAATATATTGTTTTATTTTGATTTAAAAAAATCTCCGGATTTCACTGGATCTTTAAAATTTTCGGTTGAAAATTTTTTGATTTTAAAATTCTCATTTTTGCTACACTGTGATATACAATTGATTGACCCAAGAAGAAGGATGGCGTGCAATATATAATAATATAATAAACTCGAAAGATACATACGACCTATTCCTCCTACAGTACCCAGAGCAGAGATTTTCCTTCACTACAGTAACAAAAATCTAAAAACTCTCGGTTGACTACTAAACTTAAACTGTACAAAAGTCAAAAAAATGATAAATTATTTTCTTTGCAAACCGTACAAGTCATTATTGACAAGTCAAGGTCTTTTCTTATCTTGATCGTATTATAAAAACCGTAGCAAGCGACATGTATTAATATTTAATGAAATATATATTAAATAAAATATAATTATACACTCCTTCTAGCATAGACGAACTATTTATTTATTATAAATGTAAAGTACGCTCATTTAAAAGATACAATACTGTACCTGAGATAAGCTGACACTAACGTATATAACACATCATTGCTTACAATTTATATTACATTATTGTAGCAGTCGTCGCATTGAGTGCGTCGTTTGGCGGACCAACATGGCAAACACTATCAGTGAGGTACGATTAAATTGATTATTAATATACATGTAAATTTTTTATCTCTTGTTCCTTTCATTTCTTACAATCGAAAAAAATATTTTTATTTTTTTTACTAAGATAATCAAATGTCGAATTAGAATCTGTATATGAATGTTTTTTGTGATTATTGAAGCAAAGGGAAACGCTGTGCGGTTTTTATCAATAAAAATCATTCCTTCAACTATTTCTTTAACAAAATGATTCAAAACCCAAAATAGTTTATGAAATGTCATTTATTCGACTTTAATTATTCCACGTGGTCTTATTACCTAGACCTTGGTGCGGCTATGATATCAGAAATATTAATTGCTATGCGATTATTTTATACTTTTTTAATACTACACTTTTTACATGATCTGTAGATAGCGCTAATTAATTGTGCAACAATTTTTAATACTATTTGTAATAATATTATACAGATAATAAATATTATACAAAGTTAACCTCACTTCAACTTTTTCGCCGGCGGCATCAGAGTCATAACATTTTACATTTTGATTTGCAGTGGTTAATACAAACAAACAACTTTAATGAATTGTGGGCGGCACAACCGACTTATGTAATTTCTCAAGCGGTCTATATAATAGCAGGTCTTGTTACGTTAATTCACGGTAAGTAGTTACGATGTATATATATAAATATAAAAGAGTTGTTTATTTAGAAAACTACTGTACGTAGTGTTCTAAATTAACAACTCTTTTATTCATGTTATCAGGAAATTCATGCATTATAACTTAATTTTTTTTAACCAAAGTTTAACCAATTATTACTCAAGCTGTTTCCACGGAGTAGGATCTAGTTTACCAATTTAGTTTTCTCGCTAAAAGATGAAACTAGAACGCATTTGCAGCCAATCAATCGCTATTATATTGTCTATTATCGAAAATTATGTGCCACTAAAGCAACGTGTGACCTATTTGACTACACAATAATCAAATATTCAAACTTAATTAAAGAAAAATTAAAGGTATTTAAGGGAATAAAAATAGGCCTAGCCTGAGAACATATTATAAATAGTGAACGAAAACGTACATCGTTTAAATAAAAATCAAATCAATCAAATAAAATTGAGTGTTTGATTATTGTTTGGGTAATAATGATAATAGTAGTAAGTTTCTGCAGCTGAAATTAATAAGTAGAATATTAAAGTTTACTTCTAAGTATTGGAGAAAAAGAGCTTAAAGAGGATTAACTGCTATAGTAGTTTTTCAATAAAAATTTCAATAAAAAAAATTCAATTTGGCGTAAAGTCTATATACATATTTTTTTTTCTTTTTAAAAACAGCCAAAACTGTATATCTATCATCAACCTGTCACCTTTATGTAAAATCCAAAAACTCATGGAAAACATTACTTGGAATTTATGCAGCAACAAATCGTTTTCGGCAATGCAGCAATATCTCGAAAATTAATTGTCGCAATCTTTTAAAAAAAATCAGTTTTTTTATACAACATATTCTCTAAAAAATATCTGTCAGAGAGCTGAGATTGCATCATCTAGATCAGGGTAGTATGGCCTGTTTATATGAGCCCAGTTCCAAAAATTGGTTCCTTTAAATTGTATAGATTCCTATTATATAATTTCAAACTTTTAACGATAAAGTCTATTAACTGCGCGTGTGTTCGCGTCCTAACAATGCGTTCGTCTTTATCTCCTACTGAAAAAAGAACGTAAGAACAGTATGTATGAAGTTATTATAAACACGTTAAAGTATCTTCGGTAGTTTGTAATTTTGTTATTATTATTTTTTTATTTAATTTTTAGGATTTTTTATTTACATAGTTAAATTGTAAGTAATTCACTAATAAATGAATTGTGCCCGTGTGTAAGGGCACCAATCAACCTAACTGTAAAATATATAGAAATTGTGTGAAGCGATTATTTGGTGCCTAAGATTGACGTTTAATTATTTTTATAGCATTTAGAAAAGGCGGACGATGGCCGTATTTCTGGCTTGGCACCGTTCTCCACGGTTTGTTCACAGACAACTTCTGGCATTTCGTCTTGCCAGAATACGATAACTTCTGGCATTCACAAACCACAATCATATTCCTTGGGGCCAGGTTACCTCTGCATATTATTTTATTATGTAAGTGAAATTTATTATTATTTAAAAGTTTTTTCGAAATATTTTTTTTTGTATCTTATTATATAATATGATATGAATATTAAAAAGAAATGTAAATCTTTATCTACTTACATATATGATTAACAATTAACTGAAACATTGAAAATCGCCCAGTTTATGGCGGGTTATAAAATATATAAACAATCTGGTGTAGACACAAAAATATAAATTTACTTAATATTATAAATTTATATATTTTTTTATTTATTATGTTGACTTGTTATTATTTCATTACCTATAAATAATGTATTTCTGTAGATCCGGCGTTCATATATCATGCGGCGTATGCGGTGTCAAAACTTCACTTGCCATTTTATGCGGAACCATTCGCGGTGGGTTTGCTGACGGTACTTGTGGACATACCGTATGACATTGTTGCCGTAAAGTTTGTCCACTGGACGTGGCACGACACCGACCCCAATATCTATGACCGTCACTACTGGGTCCCTTGGAACTCTTATTACTTCCACGCAACATTCGCTGCCAGTCTCTTCTTCTTTTTCCACATTAGCAGGAAATGGTTCGCATCTAAGGCCGAGCAATGGGAATCTGCCGGGTAAGTTAAAAATATATTTACGTGCTAATTTGTATACTTAATGTTTTTTCCACTTGTCGCAAGACTTTTTTGGTTTGTCTATTCTTTATTTAATTTTTACTATGTGTAGACAATAATATGTGTAAATTTAATTGGTTTGTTAACTCAATGGCCTGTCTGTATGCACTATAGATACTCTTGGACTCCATAATGTCACACGTTAAAGTGTTTATATTTCCGCATATTTACAGTAAAGCCGCTGAATGGAAGTCGCTAATAGTCTCGTCTCTCCTGGGCATGCCGGGTGGAGTACTGATGTTCGTGCCGATATACCATCCACTCCACGATATCTACAAGATCCACTCGGAAGTCACATTTTTCCTTCTCTTTGCTATCTTCAGTGTCATCGTACTCAACGGAATTTTAAGCAAGCGAAAAGAGAATACAGACAAGTTAGTAAACATCCTAACTAATATTATAAATGCGAATGTGTGTTTATTTATTTATTTGATACTATTTAAAACCTTACCGACAGAACCGATCATAAAAATTTGCACAAGCATTGTCAGGTTGTCAGGGGTGCAGAAAATGACACAAAGAACTTCCTGTTATCCCGAAAATAACAATATCGGTCGCCATGGTAAAGTTTCATGTTTTGACAATAACAACTTTTTGACACAATTTTACCTATAATTCGAAGTAATCATCTTACGAAAGATTCCAGTGTGAATAAGAAATGAAAAGAAAGAAATCATCATCTCCCTGCCCTTTTCCCGCGTATGTGGGGTCGACACAGTATGACCGTAGCACAGTTAAATTGATAACTTTTTTATTGAGGAGGTAAAACAAACACTAAATTTTAAGTGAAGCTTACCACAATAGATTAGTGAAAACCGCACCCAAATCAGTTAGCCGTTTCCGAGATTAGCAGTAACAAACGCACAGACATACAAACAGACAAAAATTCTAATAATCATTGTTTTGGGTTCTATTGCGTTTATGAAGGCCCCCAATAACAGTTTTTGTAAAATATGTTCCATTTACAGACAGCGATCAGTTACATTTTCATTATATGTATAGATATATTTGACGACTACCACATCTACCTTATTAAAATAATCAGCTATGACATATTTTAATCATACTGGACTGAAAATTACTTTTATTAGTATACTCATTTATTTTTAAAGGTTCGACGAAATAAAAATAAACATTTTGTCATTTGTAAAAATCAAACGTGGGCGTGATGACTTAGTATTCTAATTTTTAATCTGCGTGGTATTTATTGCTCACGTTATAAATTAATAGTATAGTAAAATAATGACAATTTATTTCTTTAATTGTGGCCTTAGACGTCATGTCACTATTGGGTATGTATACACAGGTGGATAGACTTCTCTTTGAAAATTTATTTTCGTTTGTTTAATGATGTACACGAATTACGTATACGTCTTTAAACACACACTGACATACTTCGTAACCGCCGCATATTAAAAGATTATAATGATTAATGGATAACGACAATAATTAAAGTAAAAAATAACAATTTGATATAAATATAAAAACATATATTTTCTACAATGGGGTACAATAATTAATTTTCCTCAATGTTCCTACTGACTGCGCGGATTGTGTTTAGTTTTACGTAATGCCTGTAAATTAAGGCATATAATACCATTGTAAATGACAACATGGTAATTTGTACTTTTTGTTTGACTGAGAGAAGGGTAATATTTTTCCCGGGTATGCATGTATGTATGTAGGGCTTGAACGATTTTGAAAAGTGAGGTGTCATTGTATTCTAAATCTTCCCCGAGGTGTCACAAACGGTCAGTCGGGTTGATATATTTTTTTTAAATTAAATTGTTACTAATTAGTTGATTGATTAGGTTTGATGTACGATATGTATAGTCACACAATACACGGCGCGCCGCATGATTATTTGCCATTTACTACTATTAAGTTATATAACATTTCAATTAGTAAATTTGATTCAAAAAATAAAAAACAGTGCAAGCTAAATTAAACCGTTTTAAAATGAATGTACTTGCAGGTTAACAACCATTGACTACATACTTATACTGCAGTTAGCGGTTCATTACACTATTTATTGGGTGTTTGTTGTTTTCTTTGATCCCGAGAAGGAGGTATCCAAGGGTTTGCACGAGCCGGTTGGTCCTTGTAACGAACGAGCCAGTCTTGTAACGCCATTTGGACAGGTGAGCTCTATATTTGATTAACACCAGGGAGCCAGATAAATAAAAAATAACATAAACAAAAACAGATATGTGTATACATATTTATCGATTTAAATATTAAACCCTTTAAAATATTACAAACTTAGTGTTTGAACTACATTTGTATTTTAAAGTTATATTACGTCACTCAACTCGTCTCTCCAATAGTAAATTGATCGGTATGAGCTCGGGTAGAGACGTAGTGATTATCTATTTTACCGACTTATATAATCTGACTTGCCATACCCTTCTACTACCCTTAAAATAGAAATATCTCCATCCATTACCTAAACAGTAAATACCTAACAATATATATGAGAAGATCTTTCTCGTGAAGTTGAAACACTGTACCTCAGGAACTAAAAAGACATTGCGTCTTCTTTTAAAGTTAGTCCCTAAATCTATATTGATGGATTGAGTGTTGCTAGTACGGTTCATCTGATGTTAAGTAATCACTCTCAAGTATCATTACTAGTCTATTGTAGTGGTAGTTTATTGTATATCTTAATTTTAAATTAATGTTATTCCTCAGACATTATACAAGTCGAAATACTTTTGTCCCGATAAATACAATGAGGCGTACTTCGATTTCCATTGCGTCGGTGGAAAGAAGCCACAAAATGGCGACACATGGTATACTATCTGTGGAACGCCTTTTGAGTAAGTAAAGTAAAATAATTATTATTTTAATGTTCACACGTATCTGATAAATGATAGTCCGACTTGCCTGAATATTTCTGCTACAAATCATATTCTTACAGGTTATTAAATACTTTTATTACATTTTACATGATTTTAATGCTTACCTATATTTTACACGATTTTACCGTCTGCTTAGTCATAAATATGTTTACTAAATTTGAAACGATTTTCATCGCTTAATGTTCTGGTCGCGTGGCTCCTCCTTCACCACCTGACATGGTAGAGGCCATCATGAGAGTACTTTTATACTTGTGAAAATTTTGCGAAGAATTGCTATATTTAATTATGTAACTGCTACTCCTGCGTTGCACTACCACTGTTGGTATTAATATAAGCTCCCAATCAAATTAATTTTATAAATGGTACATTTTTTTTAATAATTTTTCAGAAATCGTGCTGAGTACATCACTGTATTGACGACGATTCTGATTGTCGCCGCTGGAGTTTTCTACGGACTTTATTTCAAAACAATGCGTCAACAAGTAACAACTACTAAAAAGTTAAAATCAAAGTGACGTGTTCGCAATTTGTGTCCCCTGCCAACACTGCCACTCACTTTTGCAACATAATTTTGCTTCTGCTTTGTTTATTTCCTTTTGATGTTAAAATATAATTTTTTTGGAATGTTTTGCTAAACTTGAAGTTTTAATTTTTTTATTAGGATACCATATGTTTTTTCATTCTGACGCATAAGGATAGGCATTACAAGCGGTGATCCTGTCACATTTGAGACTGAATAAGTTCTTTACATTCATACGTAATATGCCCTTTCCTCTGAAGAAGCATACGTTGTTTTCAACAAGAGAAGGATCAGTGCTCCTGATTCGGTTTCTTATGGATTCAATTGCGATTTGTTTTAATTGATGATACATTTATTGTCAAGATTGGCAGGAAAATCGAGAAGCATGCCGTTTGTGACGGCTGCTCTCTCATGCCATGATGCCTCCTCTACTTCACCGACTCGCCGTGTGTGTGAGCGCGCCCATGATAATTCTATTTATAATTTAGTATATTCTGGAATAATATGTGGTTAGTTGTCTTCATCCTTTAGAGGATACCGCGCGTTCGTATGTAGCGATTCGATTCTTCGTTCATCGTGCGCACAGCAAAGGATTAGAACAAGTTTGTCAGTGTTTCCGTCCAACTATGACGTGGGTACGTTCAAGAGAATAGTGAGAGTAGTATTAGTAGAGTAGGCTGTTATTTTAAACTAATGCGTATCGTCTTTCGACCCCATCTTCACTTAACATCAGGTGGAATCGTCAAGCGCTATTTTTATTATATTAAAAAAACTAATTAAAATATATTGATTTTAATTAAATAAATATGCGCTCACTCGCTCACCCGTAACCCAAAGGCAGTGGTCATAGACCTCCGTATGGCGCGATCCTACCACACCATTCTCGTTCATCTACATCCATACAACTACGCAAAATTTCTTTAGTATGCCACTAATCTGATCGATATAAGTTCTCCTAGGGCGTCCCCTACCAACACTGCCACTCACTTTTACTACATAAATTTGTTTCGTTATTCTCTCTTCATTCATACTTTCGATATGCTCGAATCACCCAAGCATATTGTTTTTATTTATTAGAAATTAGAATATTCACTGTAATGTTGCCACACACCATCTGCCGGGCGTCATGTGACTACCATAAACCTAAACTCAAACTTGCTTGCGTTGTTGTTTCAATTCTTATACGTTGTATATGACAAAGCCTGATTTGTGTTAGGCTTAATTAATATTTTGTTTTTGAATGTGCTTATTTGTGTTATTCTATTTGTTTAAGAAAAGATCATTCTTGGTCTTGTAAGAACAAAATAATGACGTGTCCTCTAGGTATTAAAACCAAATTAATTGACAACCAATTTCCTTGTAATATCACTTTTAATGATATGTTCGTTATTAGATACAGTCATATTATTGCTTATAGTCTATGGTTACAGATTATAATATATAAGAGAGCAAATGTTGTCGTAAGGGAAGTGCAATAAAAGGATAACACGTAAGTGGAATGAACATCAACACGTATAATTTAGTTTTTTTTTTCGACGAACATGGACACCAATATACAGATACTTCAAAATAATGTTTGAATATTTTAACATCGAATTAGACGCATCTAATCTAAAACTTTTAAAACCTATTAAGTTTTTTGAATGTCATGCTGGGGCACTACGTTGAAACAATTAATAGTTTACATACATTAGGTATTTCTGTGATTTAATCGAATTATGGCAACACTAAGAAATATCAAGTTCTTTGTTTTTGCTTTGAGCTTAAAAGAAAAACTATATTACAAACTGCTAGTAAGTAATAATAATAAATATTTGTGATGTGTATAAATATTACATATGTTTAAACTTTAAAGTAACTAACTTTGTAAATGTTAAGGTACAGTGGAAATGTATTTTCCGACCCCACAATGATGCACCCTAAGTACATGCTTAAACATATTCGAATTCTTAAAAATAAGATTTTTTTTCACAATTATAGCACTATAATAGACTCGTGTTACTGTACTATTTGTTAAATTGTGTTACTCTATTTAATTCATTTTTGCTCAAAAACAAAAACTTGTAAAAGAAAATGATGAATTTTCAATTTATTCCACCATTAAAAAAAAAATTTTTCTTTTTATATATTTAAGCAAAATTTTTTTAGCTCGAACAAGACGGTTTTGTTTCGAAATTTTGTTTTTATAGAAATTGGGTTTTTGTGACAGATTAAATTTTATCTGCATGATTCAAACCTTGCTACGGGTTTATACCATAGTTTCATACCGATTATAAAATGTTTTTTTTTATAAATATAAATAGAGAGAATTTTTTTTAACGACAACTCTATATTTATGTCTTACATTTTAAAACTTAACAGCAATGGAATGACTATGTAAAATAATACGGTACGGGTAACCGTGAGCTCGCAGTGTCGAAATATTCACATAAAACATGGTTTCCTATATTTACACGAATACTACATTGGGATAAAACTAATTCGTTCTTTTGTTCGTTCGTCGACTAAAAATTCGTTTTCAAATACGCCATACATTTGATGTTCGATTATTGACAAAAAAAAATAAGATCACAACACATTTTTATGTGAATATTTCGGCACTCCGAACTCGCAGTTACCTTACCAAACGAACGATAAATATAAGAAACCGTACAAAGTGAATAGAACAAAATATAAAGTAATTCGAAATAATAAATGATTAAACAAAGAATAATGAACAGGTAAAATTCCTGTAGTCCTGTATCATCATTAATTTCGTCGTAACAAAAAATTAAATGAAAATCGTCCAAATTATATTTAGAAATCATAAACACAAGAATTTCGTCCAGAATGGTGCACTGACGGTCTAACCATGAATCTGTTGATAAATAACTACACCAACAGCTCTAAGAAGTCAATACACAAGTCGAGTACGCGTATTCAGCAACTTTTCAAAAATATCTATCCGGACGGCCGTAGTCTCTATATTAAAAAAAATGTATTCTGTGCGATCAAGTTAAGCGGAGATATAAATTATATAAGCTGTTAGAAAAAAATATCAAGTTTATCTGCTCTATTAAACGTTACTAGAAGCTGTGCCGTCAATAAAACGCCCGCGAAGTGTCACTTCTATATTAAGTATTGAGCCCACAGCTTAGAATTTGTATTTTATAAAGATTTTTTTTTTATATCACTGGACATAACCTAAAAACTAAACTTTACGAAAACCGGGTGGGTAAATCTAACATAAAATAGAACAAAATAGGAACATAGTCTAACGGGCTATGTATATATATTACTTTTTACTTTAAAACTTAACGCCGGTTCTTGAAGAGTTCCTCAATAACAGATGGGTCGGCTAGAGTAGAGGTATCACCGATATCGCGGTCACCGACGGCAATTTTCCTCAGAATCCTGCGCATAATTTTCCCAGATCTGGTCTTGGGTAGTCCTGGAGCATATTGGATAACATCAGGCGCGGCGAATGCTCCAATACGGTTCCTGACTCGTTTCTTTAGGGAATTGATCAGGTCGTCATCGAATTTGGCTCCTTCGTTGAGAATAACGAAGCAGTACAGAGATTCTCCTTTAATCGGATGAGGTTTGGATACGACTGCCGCCTCAGAGACCCTCGGCTCCTCAGTCAACACGCTTTCAACTTCAGCTGTTGACATCAGATGCCCGGATACATTGAGCATGTCGTCGATGCGGCCAGTTACCCAAAGGAATCCATCCTCGTCGCGTTTCGCACCTGGAAAATATAAGCTAAGTGAGTAATGAACACACTATGTTCTTACTTACCTTTTTTAAATAGAAATTTTGTTGACTTAGTGATTAGCATTATTTATGATGCCGAAGTAATGTAAACGATGACAATCCAATAATCGTTTTGTATTTTAGTCTACAGCTTTAACATATGGTTGATAAAATTTAGGGTATAATATATAAATAATAAATCAGCCTTTTTCTAGAATGTTCCCCACTGCAGGGGCACAGGCCTCCTCTCCGAGAGAGGGGACGTTGGGCAGATGTTAAACATTGCCCATAGTCGCTTAATGCCAATAGTTAAGTACATTTATATTTTAGTCAGCGAAAAAATATAACGAAATAATGCCGATTACATACGATACGTTATGCACTGTTTACTACATCAACCTAATGACTATTTTTTTTTAATTTAGCGCTACAAAAATTGAAAGTGATTATTTAATTATACTTGAATTATTGAAACACCTAATTATCTTCGTAATTAGCAATTAAACTAATAACGCTCCCCTAGAATTATATTCCAGCGATGCTCAGTCGTGTATTTTATAATATACGTAGTAAATTCATACCATCTCCGGTGCAATAGTAGCCCGGGAACTTGGAGAAGTAGACCTTTTGAAAGCGGTCATGATCACCGAAAAGGGTCCTCATGATGCCGGGCCAGGGTCGGGCGAACACTAAGTATCCTTCACCTGGACCCTCGATCTCTTTGCCGTTTTCATCCAGCAACGTCGGCTGGACTCCGAAGAATGGGAAGCCCTATAATATATATTGTTTTATTAATTTAATCCAATCGTACTACTTTACTTTATACCTTAAAAGATATGTTTCGATTGTTTTTTTTTTTATAATTGTTAGTTTATGGGTAGCGATAGTCTATCACGTATAGAAGAATTGTATACATGTACAAGGGTTACATACAAACGCTGCTTTTCGCCATCCGAGAATTAATAGAATTTTAAAAAAAATGTTTATCCATTTTCAATTCAGTTATAAGTAATAATAGCAAAGAAGGGAGAATCGGAATGTGTATATTTTATTATTTTAACTTACCGCTGCGCCGGGCTTCATTGGTGTCGCACCTGGCAGGCTTGTGAGGACATGCCCGCCGGTCTCCGTCTGCCAGAAAGTGTCTACGATCGAGCAACGGCTATTGCCGATCATATTGTGGTACCACAGCCACGCCTCAGGGTTAATAGGCTCGCCCACGCTGCCCAGCACTCGGAGCGACTTCAAGTCATGCCTTAAATATATACGTGAAAATAATGTAATAAAGTAAGGAGCGTGACATTTCGAGTTTTAAAAGACGTTAATAGCCAAACTTTGTAAGTTTTGCTTTCTACTTAATTCGTGTTTTATATCGACAAAAGATTAGAATAATTAATTATGTATGTCAATGTTGTAAAATAGCCATTGTTTTAATACGTGAACGGTGACCCATAATTGACCGCTATTATGCCAAAAAATACGCGAGGTGCTGATAGTACTGATTGTAGGCGATGATCCTTAGGCGAGGCCCTTATGTATTCTAGGCCCAATAATCCATCTTGAGAGACTTACCTACCGCCGTTCTAGAATCTTTTGACCCTATGACTCCGTTTTACGACGCAATGTCCCTGACCAATTGATTTACTTATTGAAAGTAATATCACATTTATTTATAGGCATGATTATTCTGTAGTATTTAATTGGTCCTCTGTAGACAATAATATGTCTGCTAGCTATCACTTTTGTGGCAATTAATTTTAAAGTGGACACTAACAAAGCGTGCATTAATTCCCAGAGTAGAATCTTATCGAAATTTAGTGCGAACGTATACTTATATTTTATTTATATTTGTAACTATATTACCTATCGTATTATTTTTACGTATATAAATCACCCCAAAAATCAAATAGATTAAAAATAACAACTCAAATTTTATACCTCAGCGAAAGAATAGTACTTAAGGTCTACAACGTAGTTGCTATTATAGTATAGTATTTAAATCTCTTAATGCGTTGTCTGCGATTATGTCGCGTAACAATGACCCCGTTTAGATCGCTTGCTATATTAGCAGTGCCGATTGCACACAACATAATTTGTTGCATTAAACCATCTGATATTATATTATAATTGTTATTCTATGTGCATTAATGATTTGCGTGAATAAACACGTTTGATTATACGAACGACCAATTGATCGACTTGATTTGTTGACCAGCGAATTTATCATTTTGTTTTTTGTAACTGTTTTCTTGTCGTCTAAAGTGACAGTTCAAAAGGTTGATTGTCCAGACCGACCGGCTATATCAACAGAAAGCGTCGCTGAGAGTCATGGCTGCTTATAAATTATTGGTATTCACACTCTATACTTTCTAGATTTTAAGTAGACATTGTAAAAGCTTCGACTTCAAATACAGCTCTTGTTAAAATTTTGCAATTTCGCAGGCTTGCAATATTGCTAATTGTTAAGAGTTTTGGTTGGAATCCCCCATTGATCGTCACACCAGGTCACCAGGTCAAGTCAACACAGTTGACTCCCGCAACCTTGACCTGGTCATCGGCTCTTCTTGTTGGAAGACCACAGCGACTGCGACTTGTATGTGGCCGCTATTTCAACACTTGTCACTTGTGGTTTACATACTTGGGCAAAATTGTTTGTCTACTCATTTACGTTTCGAATTCGAATCACATTAACGTTGATTCGATTTCGCAGAGATACCCTAATCATCGCCTTCTCCATTGCCTTTTGCGTGACTTTGAGCCGTCTAATACTGCACACAGCGAGGGGCCACGTAAGCAATCTATTATGTTGGTTAGAGGAAAGGATTGATAAAGAAAAAGAAGAGGAAGGAATTGATAAAGAAAAAGGAAAGGAAAACAGGAAGGGGATTTGGCCACCTCATCACACGAAACTCAGCAGTAATTCTACTTCACGACTGCCGCATCGAGTCGGCTTATTCAAACTATTTCGAGTTCTTTTATTGTCAAAAATTTCTACATCGTCATAATGACTTATACAGCGGAATACGAAGTAGGAGAAGCCTTTTAGGTAGGAATACTCTTGGAGACACTTCATATTCTACACGAATTAACCAGAGCACTACACCAAAATGGGACAGGAAAAGGGGAACCACACCAAATAAAGCAACGAAGCCCATTGTTTTAACTTGACATCGTATAAGAAATCCGCTTGTCATTAATTAATACCCCAGTAACATTAATTTAAAATCGATTTGGAAATGTTGAATATTTTAAGACTTTATTACGGGCGGAGTGTAAAAGTAACATTACATTTAAAACTTGTTAAAATATGTAAATTAATATTCCCTTCAATGTGAAGTACGTTACATATTATTTGGTAATAGTTTTATATAAAACTTTTACTCTAATATATATAACGCACTATTTGTTTTGTAAATAAGAAATAAACCCTTGCTTGCTCCCTTCTGCTTCGTATTTTAATTATTTATATAGTTTTGAATTTTATTCTTTTTTACTTATTTCTTGCAGTCTTATTTTTTTGTTTTTCTTTCTTTCTTTTAGTTGTAAACACTCAATTCAATATCAGTTCAGATAAAACGATTTAATCCTTATTGTTCTCAGTAAGGTAATCAGTAGGAAACATCAGAATTAATTTTTATATTTTATTGGACCATATGTAATTTTTATTTTTCGTTTCTGTCTCCTATATTAATAAATAAACATATTATTACCAAGAAGTTGCCATTCAAATGAGATAAAAATCATAAATGAACGGAACTTAGGTCCCGATCAAACGCGAAGTACTAATTATCTCATAATATCTTCACTTGTTTTGATGTTTTATAACATAAAACGATTTAAGCCATGGCATAAATACTTTGCCTGGGTTAAACCAGAGTTTATCTATAGTTTTGAAATAAAATAGATTCAGATTTTTTATGTTTATAGAAGAAATAAGAAATTAACATACTTCTTAACGTGTTCGTCGCCGAACTTGGTGAGCGCCCTGATAGCCGTGGGTGCGGTGTAAAACTGAGTCACGTGGTACTTCTCCACCAGGGACCAGTAGCGGTCGTTGTCCGGGTAAAACGGCGTACCTTCAAACTGCAAACAACAATTTAATTAGGATCACTTATAATAAGGGGAAGATAAGCATCGAGCAATTTGGTTACTATTTATAAACAGTCCCAACAGGGTAATAAGATCCAATCTTTGAGGTGCCAAGAATGTTCATAAATCATATCTTGATACTCTTGACAATCATACTTGATTGTGTCATACACGTCATCCACAAACAATAGAAACAAATGCAGCAACATCCAATTCTTTTTGTTAAACCAACATCTTTTATTTTCTTTTCTGCCAACGATCGTCCACTGCTTAACGTAGGCTTCGCCCAATGACGGCAACAAAGAAGTCTTAAAATATATAATTGAAGCATGCAATTTTAAAATGTTTCATATAAAACATCGGTTTGAAAAAAAATATGTCGCAGCTTTTTCTTCCATACGCTTATTTTTTAATTATCAAGCTTGGGTGACGTCTCAACTCGACCAATTTTTTTTAATAACTAATATATATAATTTTTTTTAATATAGAATTGTACTTTATAAGTTATCGTTTTTTCAATAAAAAATATATAAGGGTAGACATTATATGCGACTATTGTAAAAGCAACGGTTGTTTTATTTACTTAATCATTTATGTATCTAATAATCTTACAAACTTCGGTAAAAGTGTTTATAAACTCCTAATATTGAGTTCTAAAGGTTCGTGAGTTGTATGTATAGATAGATACAAATAGGACAGAATCTTACATTATTAAGTTTTTAATATTCACTGTTCGTGTCTCTCACTAACAGTCCTCTACATATCTGCGTACTCGCAATAAAATGTTTTAGAACAAAGGTTTAAATATTTATTTTCTCGTCACAACAGTGTAAGCGCGAAATCGAGGCAAATTGTTATCAATTCACAGAATGCATAATGCTTATAAAATAGTCTGTTAAACTTCAGATAAGATCTTTGTTGTAATTTCATTGATAAACGAGGATGGGGTTATACATCGTTACAAATGTACTGCAACACACTCAGTCTATACAAAAATCACAATACTTACCGAGAGAGAATATACGCTATACAGAATGGTGGTGTTAAAAGTACGAAAATAGATTTATTTTGAATTATGAAACTGCAATTTTGGAAATATGGAAGAAATATAATGAAAGTGTGTTTGAGTGTGAAGATGAGTTACTCATAAAATATCTTTTATACACCGATGACACTACATGAACTTCTAAAGAGCAGATTGGTAGACATACTAAAGTAAAGAGGAATTATTGGTACCGTAACTGACGAGCATGTATCTGTTGATGCATGAAAGTAGAAGGAGCGAGAGCTCTGCCTACACTAGTAAAGGGGCGTGGGTGTCTATAATTATCATAGTATTTAACTGAAAAAGGTATGAAAACCAAGTGTTCAGTTGTGTCAGATAAATTAAATATTGATACTTGCTTTACATATTTTCTATGTGACAATCTCACAAGGTCATCGTGAAGGTGAATCGTGACGGGAAACCTATTGTAATCTAGGTCTTATCTCATTCTAGCTATTTAACACTTGAATTAATAAACCAAGGGTATAATACACTACAGCACGCTTTGTATCACTTAAAACATTGTACATACATATTGAAATGTATCTACAGGTTTGTTCGTTTGAGGATGATACAAAATAATTACGCACTGCTCAGCGCTAACTAACCTTTGAACGGTTTTTTTTATGTATTTATTATCTATTTTTATTTTATAGCTTTCTACTTATCTATACTGACGTTCATTTGAAGTATTTGTTCTTTGATCCTTTCGCACAACTCTTGTGCAAAGTTCAACGCGAAGGAAAGCAGTGTGTAACATTATGTTTTTCAAGTAAATACTTGTATTAGAAATGATTGAGTAAAACCTTTGTTATGATTTCGAAAAAATACATTCTAATTTAGTTTATTTGTATAATACTAGATGGCAGTAGCAGTGTTATGTGGTGAAATTAGCAATATTTAATTCTAATAAATTTCATTTCATATAAAATGCATGATTAATTGATTTCGTAGTATTAAGTTGTAACTTAACTAGGGCTGTAGCCCTCGATGGATTGCTATTTTTATATAGAAGCGACGGGTTTTAATATTCTCAACACAAAATACATGCGCATGCGTGTCGTGATATATGTATACAGGTATATTAGCTGAAGCTCCATGGTCTTGTGCAAACTTATCCACTGTGTAACGATCGCGTAAAGACACTCGGACATATTGACGACAGTAAATAAGTGGATTAAATTAAAAAAAAAATGACAAAATAAAATAGAAGAATGTTTAAAATTAATATAAGTAACATTCGCTTACAATAACAGAGGTAGCCCCGTTAGCCAAAGGCCCGTAGACGACGTAAGTATGTCCAGTGATCCAGCCAACATCGGCGGTGCACCAGTAGATGTCCTTGTCGCGGTAGTCGAACACGTACCGAAAGGTAGCGGTAGCGTATAAGAGGTAGCCGGCGGTGGAGTGCAGAACTCCCTTAGGCTTACCGGTAGAACCGCTACGTTGGAGAAAGAAAAGATTAATTTATACAATTATGCAAGAATAGTCATTCCATGTATATGTATATATTTCACCGACCGATTGTGACCTTCGTCAGCGTATAATATCACTAGGTTTATTATGAATTGACAGCAATTTGTGAACTGAACGAATCATTTACAATTTGACGTAATATGTCAAACGCAACACTCTCATTTTCTTAATGTACATTTTTAAGATAATATTTTCGAATATTCATGTCCCTAACCTAACCTATAATGATATTCTATTGATATTAAGGCAAACAAAATATCCTGGACATTACTCACACACGGCCATCTGTTCACAAAGTAAGCAGAGCTTGTACTATGGAAACCAGATAACTGATACACTACATATACTACTTTTCTTTCGTAAATACATACTTAAATAGATAATTACACCAGACTCAGGACAAACAGACATGTTCATGCACACAAATGTCCGTCCTGGGTGGGAATCGAACCCGCGACCTGCGGCGTGAAAAGCAAGTATCATACTAACCACGCCAACCGGCCCGTCATCATCATCGAAGTCGAATGATGACGTGAAATAGTAAATATCTGTTTACTATTTCACGTCATCATTTGACTTCGAACTGTCCGGAAATAACACGTCAATTTGTGAATGTTGATAATTTTTTTTGGAAATGGTTAATATCACATCCCAATAATAACATCTAATCGCTTTGCACTGAATTTATTTCAGGGTGAAACCCCAATTTTACGTAAATCATCTAGGCTACGGCACAGTGATATTGTTATAATGGATTATATAAAATGATTAGCACTTTAATTATGATGAAACATTAATGCAATGCGAAACGAGGCTCCGTAACTCATTTTACGATCTGATGTTCAAAGGACTTTTCGCATCTAGAATGGACAGTTTCCATAGATATTTACATACACAAAGCCTCATAAAATTTGTGACTGGTAGATAGTCTTAACGGTTACTGTAGTACCCTTTTTAGAGTGAGGTAGTAATATAAAACCTCTGTGGTGAATGATGTAGTAAATGTTTTCTTTTTAATATCGTAATGACAATCGGCCATTCGCTTGTCAACTACCGAACTGAATAGAACGTTCGCGAACAATATCAAATATCTGTAATTTTCTCTTTCATTGTTTGTGCACCAAAGTAAATCGAGACTCTTATTTTGAAGCGACTATCATTCATAAAAACACACAACACACAGTAGTCACATCATGTACATACTAAAACGATATATTTGTCCACACCATTGATCAGAAACGTCTGCTACTTGGGAGTAGAAAACAAGGTAAAATATCTGATCAAACAGTATTTCAGTTAATAAATGTATATACATATAAAAGAAAAAACTGACTGACTAGAGTTTTTTTATACAGACGTCTGTTATTACGTAGGCTAGTACTGAGAAAGAATTTTTCTAAATTTATAAGTCTATAGTAGAATTTGTAAGTCTATAGTTATGAAAGTTTTAGAAATATTTTTCCTTGAGCAGAATTACTTGATAATTAATAAACACTCTTTAGTACAAATAATGAAATACCTATTTCGGGTTTGTCGAGAACTCATCCTCTGAAGGTCTAAACTAGAAAATTTGTATGGAAAAAACGGCGCGGCGGTTCTAACCCCGCGGACACAGACAGCTAGTTAATTATATTGTATGGATTTACCTAGTGTACAGCATGAAGAGGGGATCTTCAGCGTCCATCCACTCTGGGATGCAAAGAGTCGATTGCCCTTCGATCATTTCATGCCACCACATGTCCCTCTCTTCGTTCCAGTTGTACTAAAGCGAATAAGTAAACATTTCAATCAGTAATAACAGTTTTATTACTTGTTTTTTTTTTTAATTGGTAAGCAGCAAATTCAATACTTTTTGTCGACTCATCTTCGCACAATCTATATCATCTAAAATAGAGTTATTAAAACCGCTGTTCATTTGAACAACCGAAGTGAAATGATAATGAAATGAAATGAAAATGAAAGATATCTTCATCTTAGTTTTTAAAGATTTTTCTGAACAGAGATAACTTGTAGTACAAGTAATGAAGATAATGGTTAATAAAAGGTAGATTTTTTATTAATTATTTTATGACAAATAAGTAAAATTAGTATAGTAGCTACTTAGGTATGTATTTGTATTATAAATTTGGATGATGCGATTAATATAATGTAATGATCCAATCAGACGTAAATAAAATATAAATTACTAAAAGATGTCCACCATGAAGATCGATAACAAGAATGGAAAACAGGTGAAATGTAAAAAAACTTACCAAGGTTTTAATATCATCGGGCAGATTGCCGCAAGGCGTCACACGAGCCAGATGAGACACCACGATGCACTTGGCCACCGAGTGATTGTAGATCGCCTTAGCTTTAACCAAAGCCTCGTCGCAAATCTTCTTCAACTCCAGCAGCTTCTCACCCCGCCAGGCGCCGTCAGATGTTACAAGAACCTTAGCCTTGCAGTCGGACATACGCTCAGCCAATGAATCCGATGAGAATCCAGCGAACTATGTATCAAAGGGATAACGGAAAATATAAGTGTCTAAAGAAATTTATATTTCTTAAAAGATCTTCTTAAGTAGAAGATCTACTCAAAACAATAGAAATGTGTCGAGTGCCATATGTTCAAAGATCTTATATAAATACTTATTACATAAATTTATAAGTCCCAATGACAGACCGAAGTCGATAATGACTTTTATTAGACGTAAATTTCGAACAGTATAGATTTTTTTTATCAATTATATATAAATAGAATAATAAATCAGCCTTTTTCTAGAATGTTACCCAATGCAAAGACACAGGCCTCCTCTCTGAGAGAGGGAATTTTATCAATTATTGTTACGAAATGATGTGATATTTCCATGCGAACTATATACAATGCGATCGCTTTCAATGCAGCGAGGAAAAGTCATTGCTAACGTCAGTCTGTCACGGTCGACATCAATTATTTATTAAGAATTCAGGTTGAGTTTGTAACTGTTAGGTATTTTCTATCAGCATGGCAATGGTTTCTATGTTATGGTTAATGTTAATGGTTTCTCACATGTTGCTTAGTAGATATTCAGCATTACTTTATTAATACTTAGTGCGTCGCATAATAATGTAACCTTCACTTCACTACTTTAGTTGCAATTATCGTATGAGTTGAGGCAAAGCGTTTATTAATTGTGTTGACTTTGGCCTTTTTAGAATTTTATTTTGATATCGCTCGTAATGATAACGTTCGTTTTATTTTACTATTAATTTATGTTTACCGGTGGTAAAAATAAAATTTAAATAGTCATTGTTTTTTTAAGGCTAAACGAATGGTTGAGATGGATGATTAGGGGTAGTCTGAAAAAAATCAATCAGGAGGGATATGCCGGTGGGGGTAGGCCTAAGAAATGATGGATTGCGTGAAAGATGACATGATTAAG
>JWHW01025126.1:38114-61314 GCA_000931545.1 Papilio glaucus | reverse complement strand
AGTTTTCCAACTCCACGACAAGCGCGTATTTTGTATATGGGCACGTGGTTGACCAAACAGCCCAGCTCCCCGAAGATGTAAGTAGTAAATAAAAATATTAATAGGGTCTTCCCTTTATTATCCCTTACTTCTTCCTTTCCTTCTTCGTCATCATTACGTGGAATTGTAGCCCTTCTTCATATACGTCACCGACCGTTCGTGAACTTCGTCAGTTTATTACTAGTCATATTATAAACCGTCAGCAAATTGTTAACTGCGCGAATCAATGAGAATTTGACGTATCATGTCAATAAAGTGCTTTTTGTTTTAGATAAACGTCTTTTTAAGATATCAACTATATATATTCTAAAACTTTAACGTAATAATGCAAAAAAATTATCAGTTCTCAATTTGACGATATAAAATCCCGTCCGTAACCGAGAGGTGTGGGCAGAGATTGTGGCGCGATCCTGGTACACCTCTCTCGCTTCTTCTACATCCATACATCTACGTGCAATGTAAGTAAATCATATACATAAAAAATAAGCATTTGTACATTTAAAAAAAATGTGCTAAGGAATGTAAAGGAACCATAAAAGACGGTAGGTATATAGCGAGATACATAATCGCTAGGCACAATGATCTCACTGTCATTTGGAATAGATAATGATGTTGCCACGCCAAAGATTACGAAATGTTACTGAACAGAAGAAGAAATAAGTATTCGTTATTTTGTATACAGGTCAATTACATGTTGTGATCAAACATGAGTCGTATCTAATGACACGCACAAACGTAGTACCTATGTAATTTTAGGACCCAAATATATTTAATCAAAACTTAATAATAATTATTCAATCCACCAAGTTTTAAGATTGTTGTTGTCCAAGAAATGTAAACCTGAATAATATAAATGTTTTTTTGTTGTTCTTACTATTGCCTTATGATAATGAAAAATAACCTTTTATAATTGTAAATTGTGAAGAACACAAAAATAAAATATATTCTTTGAAAGTAATAAACGAAAATCTTATAATACTAACCAGTTACACCCAACGACCATAGGAGATCTGCTTTTAACACCGATGTTATTTGCCTTGGCACAGTTCTGAGTAACTTCCTGGATGAATATCCATCATTCTGTCAAAAGCAAAATTTATTTATAATATAGTATGGTACCCTAGGTCCAGTAAGGACCAATTAATAACCTTGCCACCCTTGACCAGTAGCCTCCTGCAATTTTGATTACATTATTGTTGGGTGTGGCGATAGGTCTAAAATATTTATATGTGTTAGACCTGTGCCACATATGTATATAAAAAAATATGCAACAGATGAACAAGCTTTGTAAAAGACACAACATGAAAAATAATAAGCACTTACATAAATTTCAGTACATAAAATTAACTTGATTATACTATAATGTAGGACAAGTATAAATTTACCTCTCGCGGCTTCCTAAAAGAATGTAGTGATCGCCGACGATGATTTCGCCACCCAGAGTATAAGCAGCCATTGGGACCACACTTCGTATCCTGTTCCCAATTATTTAATTAAGGACACAATAAATAGTACATTATATTACCTAAATTAAACAATAACTACTTTTAATAATGAATATATATGTCTTTGGTTCAATTCCTTGTTAAGTCAAAAATGAAAAAATATATTTATAGCCAATGAGGATGCACTCTATGTTATTGAACATGGGCATGAAGTGGAAATGTGATTCATATATTTGCATTTCATCCGATATGTGATTTCAAAGACCCCACCTACATCACAGCCTGTCATCCTTCCCTTTCCTTTATTTTTCCTTTATCGTACACTAAAGCTAGTAATGCCTCTATAAATCAAGCCTTAGCAGAACTCTAACTGTTTTCATTTTAATAGATCTTAGGATTAAGCAGTCACATCAGCTAAGTCATTTGCTCCCACATATCTACAAAATAGAACAATCACCTCCTGTACATATTTAATGGTGCGTTGCACTATTCTCTGCGCGGTAACTCGACGGATAGCTGGATGGTCACGTAAAGCGTCAAGTGCTTGTCGACTTCCATCATTCATTACAATCACGTCAAAATCACTTGGATAATCCTTCGCCGGGTTTTCTCGCTGAACTATAGTCCAATTGGATACCTAAAATGAAAGTAATGAAAGGAACAACTTACATCAAGTCCATACTTGACAGTGTGTTGTAAGTAAATTAAAAGCAATCAAAATAAACACAAAGTAAATAGAAATGTCATGAAAGTCTGAGTGCATTGATAACTGGTTTGTAGATTATGTGAAAAAAGATAGTTGAACATATTTAATTATTACTTACTATTTATTTTTACACATCTGCTTATACCGATGTACAAAAAGCTAACAAATTCTGTTAATACAAAACATTATAATTGTGTAATGTTTTGTATTAACAGAATTTGTTAGCTTTTTCAGATTGTGATATTTAAAAAAAATCTATTAAACATCCTAGTGTATTACTATATGATACTTCAACAGTGAAAGACCCGCAAAACAGCATCGATTGCATGAATGGGCTGGCTTGACCAGTGCAATACGACAACCTCACAAAAGACAGGTGTAAAGTAGAAGAATTGTGTGTTTAACTAACAAGTGAGGTGTCAGAGGCCTAATTCTACTTCCCATTCATTTCTGATAATATAAGGATGGGGAAGTAGATACGGTTATATATAAGCTTTTCTAAAGCTGGGTCAGTTGAAGTGAGAAAGTACCTGCAACTAAATTCAAAACTGACTTAAAAGGTTTATTTTAACTTTATGCCAAGTGTATCTGTTATTTTTCTGTTTTTTGCAGGTGTTTAAAGATCACTTAACATATGGGAATCATTTGATTGTTTACAACATTAAAAAAAGACACTACTGGAACTTTGTTCACTTTTGAACAAAATTATGATGATTTGTTAAATAATATAAAAGGATATAGGCCTACACACTTGTACATTATAGGTTGATCTATACATACAAATTGATGCAGGAGAAGCGAGAGAGAGAGAGGTGTGCCAGGATTGCAACAAATGGAAATTCATAATCTCTGCCTACCCTTGTGTGGGTGAAAATTTGATTTATGAAAATAATTCCGAATTGTTTAAAATAACGTTGTAACTTACCCCGGCATTGTTCAGTGCAGCAGTCACGTAATTTTCTCTTGCTCTACGAATAAAATACCCTTTAAATGTGATTATATGTTCACTTCCGACAACATCAGTACTAAATTCATATTCTACGCGATTAGAATTTGTTACATTACAGGAGTCGGTTTCTTCAGCAGCAAAAACTATTGTAAACCAAAGACCTACTAAAAAGAACAGTAAACGGGTCCCCATGTTTTAAGTAAGACTTTATTATCAATTACGCCATTGTTATTACGTTAAATAGTAATTTGACTTTTAATTAAAATGAATTTCTTCAATCACATTTTAGATACTATTTTCCTAATGTTTAATATTATTTAAATAATCAAATGCTGTATTTTTAACAGAATTAGGAATCGACGATAACACTTCGCTCCTCTTGTGTACATAAAACTGACAGCAGTCAGTGACAGATGAAATTGTAAAGATTGGTAAAGATGCTTTGTTGTTGTTTTTATTCGCTCGCGAGAGCAGGGAAGGGAACTAAGCCATACAGCCTTGTCGTTTTTATTTTGAATGTATAGAATTTTAAAATGTAAAGGCCTGAGCCAAGTCTTATTTTTCTTCTTTCCGTATTTTTCTGGTAAAGATGCTGTACGAAATGTCAAATTTTTTAAAGAAGTTTTTTTGGCCTGGTAACGAGACCTTCAAGCCAAACCCATGTCAAATTCAATCTTAAATATGATCGCGAGTCGGATGGACTGCAGTTAAATGAATCATTGCTGCGCCATTTCTCATGGAATGACGCAGTAATGAGTGATGAATTTGTCTTCTTTTCTTTTCTTTTTGTTTTCTTTATGATGTCACTAGTCTATAAGAACATTGTTATTTAAAAATGGACACCGAGGTCTGAAATAAATTCCTTATTATTTTTATTATAAAAAGGCAGCCACTATTTGGAATGTTTTATCTAATGTTCCTATACGTAGTGAAAATTGTAAATTGACTGAAAGATGAATTGTCATCATCTCCCTCCCTTTGGCGCCCAAACTAAGCTTTGGTAGGTAAAATAAGTTATATCATCATATTATTTTCCCCCAGGGAATGTGGTCTTCCGTACACGTTACTTTTGGTCATCTTTATAGAATTTGCAAGATATTTTCATTGGAATTCATTAAATGTTCAAAAAATTCAAACTTAATTTATGTCTTTCTTTGAACTCGTGTTTCTGGCATTAGTTGTTTGCCTTAAGTTATTAAAATGAAAACTTCTTTAGCCGCGTTAGACGATATTTGGTAGGGGAAAATCTTATAGGTTCGCGTGAACGACATGCTCAATATGCGTCAGCAACACGCGTCAGTAACATGCTTATTTGAATTTAGTTCACTTTCGACGAACTTTTTTCGTTTCTTTTTCTTGTTTTCAATTTTGTATTTTTTTTTTATATAAAGGTTTATTTTTGTTGATTATTTATTTATTTTGGTACTATTATTGCGCCTTCAACCTTTTTTGAGTTTTCCCTTCTGTCGGCCTATATGACTGCCTGTGTTTTTTATAGATCAATACTTAATAGATTAACCTTACACGTATGCTTGTCCATCCTGTCAAAAACATATTATTTCGAAGTACAATAATGACATTAGAGGTCTCAAACGTCTCAAAGGGATGAGGGAAAATGGAAATTGCATTCCTTACGCTTTGACCATTTTTACAATTACGCCGTTAAATATTTAGTAAAAAAGTAGTTTAAAAGAAATGGCTTATAATTTAGAGGACAGATTTACTAAATTACCAAAACATTACGCACTCCTTGATCCTGGACAGTACCAATCTATTTCCAATGAGAAACAAAAAGAAAACGTAGCCCCATTTCTATCAAAATCTCCTCGTGTTTGTCAACAAGGTAATAAAATTTGGACACATGCTGCATACAATCCCAAAACCAACCGGCACATTCCAAATTGTACGTCAATCAATTCAAAAGTTCCAAGATTTAAGTACGAAGCACTTACAAATGAAGAATTGGATAAAATTATTTGCCAGTGTGATCAAAGTAAATGCGAATGTTTATCAAAAAAGGAAGAAACCAATGTAAAAACTGCAGGCCCTACCTGTCAGAGAATATTTATAGGACCTTATCCACGGTCAATGACTGATTGTGGTATATCAGTTCCGTGTAGAAGAGACCGAGGGTTTAAATGTTTTTCTAACGGTAGCCAAAAACGCTTGCTTGATGGCTTTAAAGATGGTCCTTCTTTTTATAATACTGAAGTGCGAGAATTTACTGCTTTTTACCGGGGATGCAAATGGAGCCACTGGACGGCTAGAAGATCCACCAAAACTTTAGGCGATAAACCAGGCCCAGCAACCTATACCATAGAACATGAACCAACCGAATCAGCAAAGTGTGCGGAGAAATTCCGTGCAGATAGGCGAAAAAAATCGAAACAATACAGGTTTATTGAAATGGTTCAGCAAAAAAATTTAAGAGAAGATCTACCCGGTCCATTTACTTATAATCCAAAATCTCCTAAGGGTACACAATTGCAGTTTTTAGGGCCAAAAGCCGAGAGATTTAAAGTTTCTAAATACGAAGTTATTCCTGGGCCAACTGCTTATGCAATTAAACGCGAATTTGACTTACCAGAACCGCTAAACAGTTATTGTCATGCAACTTTGCCTAAAAGAGCTGCTTTTGGAGTTAAAGCGCCAAGGTTTAGATCTATTAGGCATGAGGGACCTGGACCTGCTGATTATGAAACCAATCGCAAACTTTGTCAATATACCTTTTGCCCAAAAGCGCCGTTCGGATCTTCTTCTAGACGATTTCCTGAAACAAAAGAACTTGATGAGAGTGCTGATGACGAAAATGTAGTTAATAACGAAGAGCAAAGTGAAAAATGTATGTATTCCTACTTAAATTGGATGTTTAAGTCAGAGACGAAGAGAATGACGCCTTTGAAAAAGAAATTATTTGAACCGAGTCCGGCAGATTTACCTTTGAAAGATCTAGACGTAAAAAGACCTTTGCAGTTGCAAAAAACAGCACCTTTCCATGCATCGGCGGAACGATTTCAGACTTGGTATAACTGGATACCGATACATTGCTCGGAAGCAACACCCGGACCGGCACAGTATAGGCTCACAAAGCCATCCTGTACACCAGCAGTAGTGTGGGGACCTCTATTTCGATCTAAACGTTTCAAAAATTCTATGTCGCAATCACCTCCATGTAATATCTATAATGTAGGAGGAGGGGTGGAGACGGTTTTAAAAACAAATAATGAAAGATTAAAAGAAAAGATTAGGAAGAAACAAGAGTTCTCGTGGAAATTTTCAAGACAAAAGAGTAAATTAAGTGACAAAGAAAAGGAATCGCTACTATTAAACAATTGTATAGCTTTGCTGAATGTGGACCTTTTTAGTGATAAAAGTTGCATTATGGGTAAAAATCATCCTAGATTACCAGAAAAAAGAAAAAAATTGTTGCACTGCTTTTTATATCCACATGCAATGCCTAATTATTTTTAGGATTTCTTGAAAACAATTTAAAAAAAAAATTAAAGGGTACTAACGTTTAAATTGTATTATAATTAAACAATACTTCTCTATTCCTTTTTGTCATTCAATATTGTGCTCTTCTGAATTGCTTTGTCTTCTACTTAAATAGGTCGGTTTAGATTTTTTATTTAGATATATGATTTAGATTTCGGACTTGCACCGACTAAAACCTTGCAGGTTTAGTATACATGTCATGCGACCCTACAGCGTCGCATGCGCTACCATCCTCCTTCCTACAGAAAGAAATAAAGAAAACAAAGGAGAAGATCCAATCGTGCAAAAGTCTCCGTCTCTTTCCAGAATTACTTCGTTGTTACTTGTCTCTATATCACTATATCCTTAATGACGGAACGCGTTTAAATTCCACATTAGCAGTATTATTTAATTTAAGTTATAGTCTACATTTCTATATCTCTGTTATAAGTATTGATATTGCAACCTTTTACATTTTATACATATTATCTAAAGTAACACATTACACAACGATAGCTTTATTTTCTATTCGAAGTAAGATTGTATCAGTAACGTATACTATTATAACTATAAAATGTAAAATTAGTAATCGTGTCAGGTTATAATAACACGTTTGGGCACTTTCTTTTATATAAACATTGCATGTGTTTCCGTATGTAATTTTAAACAGGATATTGTTCCATTTAACAATGACAGGCTACAATGAGTAAAATATTTTGATAAAATTTAACTACTTATTAGGTGGTCGACAGGCAGCGGCTGTTAAATGTATCGAAACGTGACGAGTGGCGCTAGAGAGATAATGAAGAGAAAGTTACTGATGGCCCTTACCATATTCACCCTATCTGCGGCCAAGAAAAGTCACTCTCAAGGCCATCAACATGGTGCTTCTTCACTAAACGAAGAACACATAGACAAAATAGTGACATTCTCGCAACCTCCCGCATCAGCTAAAACATTAACAAAAGATCTAACAGTCAAAAAATTAGTTAATAACATGTTAACAGAGGATCAATATTTTCAAAAGATCGACACTCTAGACGATCGAGTCGACCGTCTAAACTCTCTAGTGCAGAATCAAACGAATACGATAATCGAGTACCTTATGGAAATACTGAAACTAGTTCAGTTGGCGCCGGTGCATGTCATGGAAAATGCGATAAGGTCATTGAAGAACGATTTGGACAAAGTTAAATACCTGCTCACCCATCACCATCATGCTGGCAACCATTCGCTGCGCCGAGGTATTTTATTTACTTATTTTTTTGTTTACCTTGCTACTACAGTGTCTTTTAAACTATTCTATTATTATTAATCTGTTAAAGATAAAGGGAAATATTGCCTTTTATTCTATTCATTGGATCAATGTTTACAATAAAAATAATAATAGCTAATGTAGGTAAGAAGAAATACGAGAAAACATGGACATTGGATAAAATTAAAATAAAATATTGCTAATAAAATAGAAACATTTGCAGTTTCCTCTGATCAGAACGTTAATCACAAAAAATTTATTACATTACCCATAATTCCATAAAATAATTGAAAAACTGTTTAACCTGTTTGTTTTTAATGACGAAGGAAACGCAGGAATTTAGTTTTGAAGTTGAAATAAAATACGCTCAAAGAGCCATGGTGAGTCTAAAAATGAGATAAAGACCGCGCATTTGTAAATGAACAAAATCAAATCCACGTGAGCTGAAGTGTGCACAAACAGGATTCTACTTCAAGGGCGTTTTTTCAAGACAAGTGTCAAAAAACGGTTCAAATACCAGTCCGCAGTAACTATACTTTCCGTCTGCTACTGTTTCTTTTCGCCCAAATAATAAGGTAACCATCTTTTTCCCTGACTCTTAGATTTCTTCACGTTTGTCGGCAAAGGCAAAACGAATCCGGCCAATGTTAGAGTAAGTCGTGTGAGTTGTGGTGTTATGAGCACGAGCGCCCGTGCCAAGGCGCCCGGTCATTCATGCTGTCTCACTTGAAGATAGGCGATAATAGGTCCAGTATGTACTGATGAAAATCAGCACTAGGGGCGGTTTAAGCGATGAATTTTCTTTATATTTTCTTTGTATTTGTAATGTATATATGTTTTATCATGAGCAAGAGCCGGCGTTGATGCGACCTTTATTTTATAAAATCTGAAAGTTTATCTTTGATATACAACCTAATACAGATAAAAACGATTCCCGAACATAATGTTTGGATCATTATAGCTTTGAAAGAAATAAGGTAGCAAAAGTGTATAAAATTGCACCGCAAATTCGTTAAAGTATAAAGCTAGGTTTTTATATATTAAATTTGGAATACATCCTTAAATAAAAAAAAATTAAAAATCAAGTCGTGCATTGTCAAATACTTAGTACGGTTGCGAGTTGCAATCCCCTGTCGGACACCCTTAAACTCAATAAGCTAATCTATACATATAATAAAAATGTTACTGATCGCTGTCTGTACATGGAAGATATTTGAGAAAAACTGTTATTGGGGGCCTTCATAAACGCAATAAAACCTAAAACAATTATTATTAGGATTTTTGTCTGTTTGTCTGTATGTCTGTTTGTCTGTGCGTTTGTTACCGCTAATCTCAGAAACAGCTTAACCGATTTGGGTGCGGTTTTCACTAATCTATTGTGGTAAGCTTCACTTAACATTTAGTGTTTGTTTTATCTCAATCGGTATATAAATAAAAAAGTTATATCAATTTAACTTTGCTACGTCCATATTGTGTCGACCCCACATACGCGGGAAAAGGGCAGGGAGATGATGATGAGGTTACGGTAGTATTAAGTAGGTAATATCATTTCGTTTCGGTAAAATTACAGGGCGGGTGAAACCGCGGGGCACTGCTAGTATCAAATATGATTCCACTTACGATAATTTCTCAGTTATCAGAAAATTCAAAGATTGTTTATTCCACCTCGTCAGACACATTAAAGATCTACCGTATAGTCCGGTCGAAATAGCTATCTTTTGCTATCATACGGTATAGTACTCTGACAATGCAAGTAATACTCAAGAAACCTTCATGTTACAGAAGCGATGTTTACGCATAATTATATAATGTGAGAAACAGAGAAAGGCTAAGGAGTATATTTAAGGAAATGACTTAACATTAAAGTGTGTATGTATATTTTTGAGTTGTCTTTTAACAAAAATCAATTACGAAATTTTTCAACTTAAATCTACAGTACGCCGTAATTTACGGCTCCGTTATCAAAATAATCTCAAAATGCCAAATACAAATAAAAAAAATCTAATGTAATTTAATGTATTTCAAAAGCGCGTATGTCACCGCAATACGAGTACAACCATTCCACATATCAATATAACGGCACTGAACGGCAAAATCTTTAAATTTAAGCTGAGAAATTGGTGGCTGGAATGTTCATTTTATTCTATTGAGAATTTTTTAAATTATAAGCACACTCATCATCACCTCCTTGCCCTTTTCCCTCGTATGTGGGATCGACACAGGATGGCCGTAGCAGAGTTTAGCAATCACATATGATTGTTTAAACTGTGACCGTAGTAATTTTGTCTGTATATTTTCTGGCTACAGTTTTTACGGCCGGCCGCTTGCCTAACGCCAATCCTCCACGGGAATAATAAGCTGCTAACCGAACCTAACAAAGCATTTTACATGAGAATAAAGACCAAATTCTGCCTTCACTGTTAGTTTTGTCTTAGCAATTTTGTAACCTTACATCGTTGCTATGATAAAACTAATCGTGATATAGAGACGTGTTCAGCCATCTAAGACTTTAATCGGCAGAGGGATCGATCGGGACTTTTAATATTTTATTTGAATGATGTTCTCAAGATCTGTACCTGTTTTCAACTCCATGCGAATCACTGCAAACTGAAATATCTATTTTTACTGAACTATACGGTCTATTTTAAGGTCTATTTTTTAACTATATTAAGGTCTACACCTTAAATGTGTCTGATAATAACAATCATCGAAACTATCTAATAACTGAGATAACATATTTTGAGAATATCTCAAGTAACATGTATAAAATTCAGATTTTATACTATGACGTAAGTAGAATCTTAGGATTTTGATGATCGCCGTTGCGAAACCGACGTAGTTCAAATGTCAATAAATCTGAAACTACGCTAAACTAAAAACTAGATAATTAATACTTAGTATGTTTAATAACTCGAGGACATCTTATACCGAAAATTTTAAATTTTGTTTCTGGCATTAATCAAACCCAAGCTATGACCGTTAGAAAAATAAATATGCGCTAACGCTCGTAATGAACTTAACAAAAATTAAAAGCAAATAGTCCATATTGCATATTTTCTGGCTATAGTACAAAAAAACACATAATCAAATTGCTGAATTTGTTCTTACTTTAACACGTCGCCTTGGCAAGATAAAATTATACAAAAAAAACTAGACATTTCTACAGTATCGTAACAATTTTGTTGTTTATTTCTGAGGGCATTATAATTTTTTTTAATTTAAATTCTGTGTTCGGTTACCCGTCACTTGACATTTACTGATTTATAAAATACCTACGCAACATATTGTACGATTTGTCCACGCATACGTTGTCGATAATTTTCATTGTAGGGGTCTGTATTGTAAACTACAAGACATAGTTTGTAAATACTTCCAAACAAATTATATAGTCACTTGAGAACATTCTATTAACAATGAATTAACTATGCGAAGTAGCTTCATTCCAAATCATCTACTGGGACAAAGCGTGATTGTTTTTATTTGATGACCGTTCTGTTTGTAAACTTTGTGAGAGCGTGGAAAATGTGTGAACGCGTCAGTCGATGTACGGCCCAGTGAACGTTCACACATCGATATGTTTCGGAACATTCTGCTGCTGTTGGCACTGTTGACCTTGTCACCCATATCCTCGGAAGTTTCCCCAGAGCCAAATCGAGTTAAAAAACCAAAACATAGAAGTGAACACTCCGATAAAAACGCATGGAAAAAGGAATACGAAGACGAATTGAGTAGAGCGATGCTTGCATCGAGAAAACAAGATAATTACACTAGAGTGGTGCAGTCCGCTATGATGTCTGAGAACGAAGCGGTCATAGAAAAAATCATGGAGTCAATCACGACAAGTGAAAAATATCTAAAGAAAATCGACAGTATAGACTTCAGATTAAATAGACTGGACATCGAAGTACACGAGAAAACTAATAATATATTGAAATATCTAGCGGCGCTGTCGAAATCATTACAAAGTCAGTTATTTCCGGAGAAATTGGACACAGCAATAGACTTATTGAAAACAGATATAAGTTATGTGAGGGCAAAATTAGAAAAAGCAACGCAAGATAGGGGAGGTATTACCCTGCCTCATAGTAAGTCTTCTTGATAAAATAATGTGTTTCACATAATTTTTCTTCTTGCCTAATCGTGATTCTTCTTTTTGACAAAAAAGAAAATAAACAAATTTTTGTAAACAATTTTTGCTAACATTTCAACTAAACTTAGTTTCTAAGGATTCTGCTCACAAATATAGTCAAATACCTGATCAGTAATTAGAAATTTATATTCTGCAGACTTTAGGCTATTGAGCTAATAATGATCTATTAGCCACGTCAGATGGGGGAGGAAAATCTTCGAATAGGAAATAGATAGATAATAGGAAACCAGAAGTGTGGGACCATCGCTCCAGATGGACCGATAACCTCGTTAGGATGGCAGCAAGTCGATGGATGCGGAATGCGGAGGATCGCATACCGTGGAAGGCATTGGGGAAGGCCTGTGTCCACCAGTGGGCTGATAAAGGCTGATGATGATGATGAGGTTATTACTCACAACAAAATGCGTTATGAATACAAGTTCAATAATAAATAATAGCGATCGGCGACCCAGTGGTCGAAATTCGACTGTAATTTTTCAACAATCAAATTATGAATGTATGTTAAATTTAGTTTAATGTATATATTTTTAGAAATTGACACACCTCCGTGTTCGCTGTATACTTTAATATTTTTCAAAGTTATGGTTTAAGTTTATATGTACCGATCGCGATCGTATGAGAAATAATATGATACACAAAAAAACAAAAGTAGCCGACATTGCTCAAGGAATTGATAGACTTATTACTTATAGCAAATTTTTGAATACGTTGCTGACAGACAACCGATGGCGACAAAAGGTTTTTGATTAGCGGCCAAGCACAGGTCGACGCAGTGTAGGTAAGTCTCCCACAAGATGGACCGGTGATCTGATCTAGGTTGCGACAGTCCATTGGATGAAGGCGGGAGAGGATCGATTTTGTTACAATTAATGGGGGAGGCCTACCTCTAGCAGTGGAGACTGTTGTCTGAAACGAACGAACGATGTTTAGAATATGTTTCCGACAAAGAGCCGCTAAGCAAAATAGACGGTGCTGGTTTTATTCCTACGTGACTCGGATAACAAACGGTGACAAGTTTTATTTTTCTTTGTAGTTGAAATGTACTGTAAACAAATAAACAACAAAACAATGTTATTTAAAAGTGGAAACACTGAGCTTATGTTATTGTTGCAGTGGATACCGGCGTGTATAGATTGGAATCCGGTCTGGATTCCAGGCTTAAGTTCGTCGAGGACCATATTAAAGGTATCATGGCGAGCGTTGAGTCTATTTCTGGAGTTATTTCAGAAGTAAAACATCGGCAGAGCAATAAACTTTATCATAAGTGAGTATTTACGATTTAAATGTTCTGTTTCTCAGCAGACAATTAAGCGAAGTCTTCATTGTCACTGTACTGTCAACGCTGTGCACGTGTCACTGTGTTTAATTTATAATTAAATTTTACCCTGATTGTTATTGCTTAGCCGGCAGGAGTCAAGCAACGGGGTAGACAGCTTATCAATAATAAGTGAATTCAGAAAAGCGCTTCATGAACAAAAACCAAGGAGATGCGAATGCAAGTTAGTATTCTTGACTCTTTTTTAAATAAATGAAAGATCATTGTCTATATATTCAATCATTTTTGTGTTTATTCTCAGGATCGGTCGGATGGATCGTAATGAGCGATATCCTACCGACTGTCACGAAATTCAAATTCAAGGCTTCAACATATCAGGCATCTACAAGATCAAACCAGATGACATTGATCCGTTCTATGTTTTGTGTGATCTAAGCACTGCCGGTGGCGGATGGACGGTAAGGACGTTAAATCATTTTACTTAACATTATAGTAAATCTACCGATCGCGATTTCTATATAAATCCTTTATCCATTAATTAGATCGATCGATCCATCGAATCAATGGTGGGCACTAACAATCTATATTTAATCATAAGAAATAAGCTTAAATATTGATAACAGAGTCTTGACCGTTGAAATACTACTACCTCATCGAGGTTCACACTCGAGGACAGGCGTCAAGTAGAAGTATTTCGTTCATTTCGTCTAACGAGTGAAATGCCGGATGAGATTAGGCCTTTCCTTTTCTAATATGGAAAGGAAGAGTTTATCTTGCCATTTTTTGTTTATTAAAGGTAGGCAACAGCTACAACTCATTAGCTTGTTGCAGAGGCCTATTGGTAGCGATCACTTAGCTATCAGGAAAACCGTTTTGCTTTTTGATTGTTGTGACAGTATTACTGATAGTTATCAAAAAATATCAGGTCTTCCAAAATCGTTACGATGGTTCGCAAGATTTCTATAAGTCATGGTCGGAGTACAAGTACGGATTCGGTAACTTGGCGGGTGAATTCTGGCTTGGTCTGGAACAGCTACACCATCTCACCAGCCAGAAGCTGTACGAACTAAGGATAGAATTGGAGACGCAGCATGGAAGGGACGGCTTCGCCGGATATTCCGTTTTCACCATTGCTCCAGAACATGAAGGATACAGGATAAGCACTCTCGGCTCATTCCACGGATCCGCAGGTCTCTTTTTATTTATTTATTTTCGATCGTTGATATGTTATCTAAATTTAAGCAAATACACATACCGAATTGATATGCTTTTATTAGCTTGGTATGTATATATGAATGTTTGTTGGTAAATTCGTAATGGAATCTTTGAACGTGATTTTGAACCCCTTTAAAACGTCTAATTAATTCAAAACTTAGCAATCTTCTTAAGGACCGATGAAATGCAATAATTCAAATGATATTTTGTTAAACATTAATGTTGAATATATTTTATGCTATGTAGTGAAGTGTTTTGTTTAAGGTGACTCATTATCATACCATGCCGGGCAGAAGTTTTCAACGTATGATGCGGACAACGACGAATGGAAGGAGGGCTCTTGTGCCACGGAGCATGGAGGCGCCTGGTGGTACAAAGAATGTGACAAAAGGTATTTAATAAAGAAGACATACAGACATAGAAATAAAAGATAAATTATATTTATTATCTATCTAATAGAACTTAACAGTGGTACTTATTTACATTCGATGCATTATATTCGTATTTAAGTATATAATCTAGCTAGGAGCAGTGGTGGCTCAGTGGTTTAGGCCCCGACTTACGTACTGTGTAGGTCCCGGGTTCGAACCCAGGCAGGCGCTTAACTTTGTGTTAATTTATTTCATCACCACTGTTCCAAAAACGGTGAAGGAAAACATCGTGAGGAAACCGGCATGTCTTAAACCAATAAAATTCGAAGACATGTGACATCCACCAACCCGCACTGGGCCAGCGTGGTGGATTACGGCCTCTTCCCTCTCTCAGAGAGGAGGCCAGTGCCCCTACAGTGAGGAGTATTATATATAATCTAGCACTACTAATGTGCTGTTTTTGTGTATATATCTGTCGACTGGTGCTTAAAAAAGACAAAAAACCTGAGCTGTAAGGGACGTATCTTACTGCCATGGCAGCGACGCCAGCAGCGCCGCCGATAGAAAGAAGCATGTGAAATTGCATTACAAAGTATGCAACGTAATTACGTAACCCTACCTTTACCTTGCCTTAATCCTACTTGGCTTGTCGTCGACCGTCGACGCCAGTTATCTAGCATCGCCAGCGGCCCGCTCTGCCGCTGTGCTGGCAACGCTTCCAAGAAAATATATAGGAATAAATCACTCCTATTTTATTCGGCCGCCAGCTGCGATGCTAATCGTTTCTAAATTTTAAAGAGTAGAATGATCGTTAAGTTAAATCGATTTTGCACAAAGTGAGTAATTAATTAAATGATTTTCACGTAATTAAATTATTTGTAAATGCTACGTCTCATTCGATTTAGGGGTATACCCAAAGTGTCTTTTTACTTTTTCATTTAATTTCCCTTCGACGGTAAAGAATAACGAGCACAATCCTTCTCAATACTAATCTTGTCTGGAACCCGCTTTGGCGGCTAATTTTGGCGTTTTACGGACGCCAAGGGAAGCTACGGGAGCGCTGCTGGCTTTGCCACGCATCTTAATGAGATATGGCCCTAAGCAATCCAAAAAAAGAAAACTAAAAATAACAAAACCAAACTTCATCATTTGAAAGCCTTACAATTTACAAAAAACTAAAATTTTATTACAACAGTGTCATCAACTACACTTGTGTTTCAGCAACCTTAATGGCAAATACACACTGTCTGCTGAAGAGCCTCAGGGTCAGAACATGTACTGGATCTCGTTCAAGGCGCCTGCAGTGCCACTCACCAAGTCTCGCATGATGATACGCCCCCTGCCAGCCAGTCGACCCCTCGACTACAACCAGTACCCCAGGGTAATCTACATTTTTAAGTTTCATAAAAAATCGATTGATATAATTAAGAGTAGTTCCCGAAGCAACGCAAGCGCAACAAATAAAAGTTAGCAGCGCTCGTCAGAATAAATAAGAACACAAACTATGAAACTAGATTTATGTTAAATTCTCAAGATACTATTTTCGAAGAGATGTAATACCTACATTATTCAATACTAGCTGTAGCCCGCGGCTTTGCACGCATTCGTTTCTCTTGTTCCACGATGGATATTTTGGTAAGATGATTCCGCATTAAAACGCAACAAACAAATTGACATTCACATTTATAATATTAGTTACGATTTATCGGAGGTTGGATGGAGTTTTTATCCTTATGTAGAGTTTTCGTTATATCCAATGAAAAAAGAACCACTTCATAATAATAATAGGTAACCCATTTTTTTACTTAAACGAGGTTATTTAAACGAGCATTATTTTTAATTAAAATGAATGTTAACTTTGACTCATTCTAGATCTCCAACGCACCTTCAGAAATTCAACACATAAAGTTCAACATTAATGTTTAGTATTATTTGGAATCCATACCACATTAACGGTATTTTGTCGTATTTTTATAGACCACTAAATAGTTGTTACAATTACTGTTTTCGTTAAGATAAAGTTTCCGCTTGGTCTGTAGGAACGCAAATATGGTCAACACCATCGGTCGGGGAGAATGTGCGGGACGCATTGCTTTGTTGGGCAAGTATCCCACTATAACCATATTTAGTCTATATTTTAAAGTTCCTCTACTTGCTTCTAATTAATATATTTGTAATCAACGAATTAAAAATAATGCACGCTTAAATATATCCTTTGTAAATTTATGGTAAACATTTAGTAATATTTCTATTTTAAAATACAATCTTAGTTATGTTTTGACTAATTCCTATGTTAAGAGTAGGCTGCAATATAACCTAAGAACGAGATAGCTTATGTTTGTTTCAGAAAATTTTAGAGAGCACAAAAGTGAAGCCGACAGAAGAACATCCGAAAGGGTTTCGGGCGAAGCCAACATTCGAGGCGGCACATCTACGGAAACCTTACCGCTACGAGCCCCACGCGCGAGACGAAGTTTTTTTCCCTAACTATTCGTAGAACAATCAATTGATAAATGTGAACAATGCAATAGATGTGGCACAAGTTCAACTAGAAATTGTTACAGAGTTTATTCAATGTAATAGCAGAATTAGATGTGATTTATAATGCGAGTCTGTTGTGAATTCATTTATTGTACAAAATAAATCGAGATATTTCTTTAGGTGAAATTCTGAGAATATTATTGTATCCAATATCTTTTTGTAATACGACTTCAAACGTAAGTTATCGATGTAAATAATATATTTGTATAATTTTTGTTGGCATTTTACTAACATTGAAAATTGTGAAAAGAAGACCAACCTTATATATTCTCTAGTTTCACAGTAATATATGTTTGTTGTAAACAAACCTTACATGTCGGCCTTTTTATATTTTCATCGGAAATGTTCTAAATTTGTTTTTGGAAATTGTGTAATGTGGATAGTTAATGTTATAAGGTAATATGAAAAAAATTTGTTTTTCGGAAATATTTTAGAATTAACGAAATTTAAAGTAAAAGCCTTTGCTTACAAAAATCAATTCTTGCTGTGAAACGAGGTATAGATATTTTTCACTTGATCGTACGTAATTGTTCATGAATAGCATTCAGAGAAATTCCTATCAATACTAAAACAAAATACATTTGTACATGTTAAGTTTTTTTTAAACATTTCTTATCTTTTTACTTATATTGTTTACACTCCATTGCATAAATAACTTGCATTGGTATTGCCATATACGACAGCATAATAAGCTGTTATTCTCTTATTTGAAATACAAAAACTCAAGGTACAATAATTATAACTGTTGTATTTCCAATTACAATGTTGTCTATGGACATTTCAAAACAAAAAACAAATCTAAAATTCAAATGTTTACACAGATTGTGACAAACAGTAAATCGATTCCATCACAGGCATAGTTGCGTGGTAAACGAGTTTGGTATAATTCTCAAAACAAATTTGGACTGTTTTAAGTGTATTATTTAAACATGTTCTTTTAGTGCGTCTCCGTCTGCTTTCAGAGTAATACGGCATATGAAATTTATACTCTCATCTGTTTGTTCAGAACCTAGATTATTTATTTGATATGTACATTGTTAAATCACAAATTGGTTGCCCAGCTAAATCTGAAGTTAACACTGTTAAATCCTAAAAACGAAATTAGGTGGAACCCTTATCGTTAAATCGAACTCGAGTCTAATATTCTCCCTAGAAACACCAACGGCGAATTACGTAAGGTGATTTGGGTTTTGGGTTTAACATTGTAAATCCTAGATTTAGCTCGACAACCACTTGTATCAATGTACATATAATCAAGATGCGGGTATCAATTTATTATGCCGAATCTTAGACCATTACCATTGTATTCTTTTTTTTCTTGTTATCCGGTCATTGAAAAACTTAAGACAGACGTAAATAGTATCTGGGTTTTTGTATTATTTTAAATAAATTACTAGTGAAAGATATCGAGATACTAAGATAAGTAATTTAGCTTTTAGCTTCTTATGGCAACTTATTTTTAAATGTAATGTAAATTTGAATAAATTGTAAGTTCTATCTATGGCTAGTGTTTTTGTTTAAAGCTGCCTTCATATATTTTTTGGCAGAGAGTGCGGTAATACTACAATTTTTTTTGGTATTCGAGTAATTGACATGTGAAAGTTAACAACGTTAATAATAAACATGTTATTTTATTCTAATTGCCACATTTAGAAAAAAACATTTTTACGAAGTTGTGATAGTCGAGAACTAAAAATTATTTTTTCATATACATACTTAGCAAAAGTTATCTTACTAACTGGTGCTTATTTGGAATGGTTAAAAGAACTAAGTCAGTTATTTATTACTAGCTGGCTTTCGTTCCGCCTTTAAATTATTAACGCCCACGCAACACTGGGATATTTTCCTTCCCTTCCCTCGTAAAAACCGTTCTTAACTAGCGTCTACTCGGCGATAGGAATGTTTCCAAACTTCAAGTATCTCGGCCATTAGTTCCAGAGGTATGAATTAGATATATATTTAGGCATTCTAATATTTAAAAATTAAATATATTTAGCATATTAAAATAAACCAAATATGATACAGGGTTCGATTTTTGCGAAAGAAAACTTTTAACCCGAAAACTATAAAAAAACGATGGATTTAGATTAGAGATGCTATTTTTGAGATCGTGCGACAATATTACTACCTATCCTACGTTTTGACATTCGTGAAATGAAAATAACTTGCCTCCAGTGCTTGCGTCGCCTCCGTTAGTTTGCACTAGCAGCAATCTTTTGAAATCGCTCATTTCACAACCACCTGTTTCTGATTTCAAATGCTGTTTTTCAAAAATCCCAGGTTTGAATATATGTGCGATGCTTCCATGTGCCCCATAAGATCAGGAGGAAATATAAATGCTTGGAGGAAAATAAAAGAAGTTAATTCAGTCTCATGTACTTTATTAAGTTTTCAGTGAATATTAAGTGTTTGAATTCTTTTGAGCAATTTATAATCGGACTTGAATGTTCTATGTATCATTCCTATCTTAAGAAATCACATAATGTGTAGTCACCACTAGCGGCGCGCACGCGCAGATATCTGATCTGCCAGCAGACTTGCGATACTGTTCTATAGCCATAGCGGCAACCACAAGAGAGAATACTTAAATATTAGACACATATTTCCTTATTTATTGATACATGAAGGATAAATATAAATTGAATCATGCAAATCAACTACAAAATTTACCTAAACATATATAATTATATGATTAAAAAATAAACGTTGAAAAAATCATATGCTACAATCAAAATACAAAAAATAAGTAGCACCATAAATTGTTTAAGTCTTATAAGCAAATACGAGAAGAAGATAAAGACAAAGCGTTCAGTATGAAAATACTTTTATAGAATTTGTAGACATTGATTGCACATTAGGTTATTTATAACCAACAGCCCCCCTTTAACAATCATAAATATCAAACAAACTACTTATCCATCCATTTTATACTACAACCAATAATGCTGCAAACAAAAAAAAACACCAATCAACTGAACATTCCTTAATATTTAAGAAGCATACCATTACACATAAACTTAACATTACTAATACTTGAGACACCCACATGTCTGCTGCACAAACACAAATAGAACAAAAACTTAAAGACAATATTCATTTTGATGCGTACATAAATTTTTACGTACGAATATCTCGACATGTAAGTGTCCCCACTTATTGTCTAGGGTAATGGTTTTTTTTGGAACCTTAGCCTTAATATACAAATTCAGAACTAGAGAGAGTTTACTTAGACATGTCTATATAACTCCTCTATAGTTGTTAATGTTATACAATTAGAAACGATATAATTATTTATATTTAAATCAAACCTATGGCTGACGGTGCAAAGTATTAATTTATATATTACTACTAAATATTGTATATTGCGCAGTAAGTAGACTTAAATTAATATAAAACAATATTAAATATTGTAATTAATAAGGTTTATAGTTATTCATAGTTGAGTAACTAAAAAACCCTTGGGTTTCTCTCAGACTACAAATGAATCACACTAATCAATACACTGTAAGTCTATGATTGAATGGTGGGAGAATGGCCTTACGGCTCCATAAACTACAAACTAAAGTAAGAAATGACACTAAGACTATTCATATTTAAGCATTGTGAGTTGGGTAGGAGAGAAGGGTCGGGGAAAGGGACGCGCTTCTATTTACACTACAAAAGTACCACATAGATTGATGCATACCTCCCTATGTATGTCTACTACTGAGCTGAGATTGAGACTCATAGCTCAACTTAAACTACAAATATAACGCACCAAATGAAAGGTACTATAACTTAGCATTAAATAGGCGGACAACTCGACATTTGTCCCAAGGTGACAAATATTAATGGAGGTATTAGCAACATACAACAGGATGGCCGCCAGGACTGAAATATAAATAATGTACTTAACATATATATTTACTTTTTAAAAATAAAATATGTAAAGGAAATTCCGTTTTAATTGATTATAATAATAGATTTGAATATAGAATACAAATTATAGAATAGAAAAAAATCATCATGACTACAAAACTAAGTACAAATAAGAAAATAATCATGTAAAGTTAGGGTCTCAGCAATCAGCCATGTGTTGTTGTAATACCTCACAAAGGTTAAACCTAAACATAAACCCTAAACAATCAATTATTTTTTAAATAAAATTAAGGTTTAAGAAAAAAACACAACCAAAACCGATCCAACTTTAAAAGCCATTCGTATTTCTGAATGTATTCGGAAATAAGAACGGCCTTTTACAAAACATTTACAACAGATTCGATGATTAAAAAATTACCTTGCACCAGGCATAGGTTTGATACACCAAATATCAAATGTAAGTACAATAATTTACATATACTTATTACAAAAGCATAGATTTTAGTTTAGTATTTATAGCAAATAAAGGTTCCTCTTAAGATATAACATAGGTGAGTTGAAGTGGAACAGAGTGTCCAAAGCAATATGTCGAGTAAACAATATTTTTGGTAGACACTAGACATCAACTACTCCATTCACTTACACATTAACATTCCTACAATACACATGTAGAGTATCAAATAAACTGGCGCACTGCACCAAACACCGATATGCACACTTTAGAATTGACGAAATAGTTTTGCAATTCACTGGCTGTACACTTATAGAACTTCAAAACAGATTATAAAATATGTATTAATATTAAAAATAATTATAATAAGAAAGTAATTGATCACTAAATCTTGCTTTATTCATCATCAAAGTCCATAAGATTTATTTTGAAAATTAATTCTGAAAAAGAAAAAAAGACATTGAATTAGTTAAAACCAACCCAAACAAGATTAAGATTCATTTGAAAGTATTTCATTAATATGCCTATTAGGGTTCCCTGACAGTATATTTAATATGTCAGTGTGAATGAATCCTTCCGAACGAACTTTAATTACTTTTGTATATACCCTGATCAGGATCACAACAATAGAAAAAAAATAATTATAAGATAGATTAAAACACGAACAAGATATAATGGAATTTACTTAACTAAAACTATACCAGCATTTTTAGTGTTTTGACTATATTTGTTTGACATTAAACAATAAAATACAAGAAGCTCTAGATTCTTACACTGAGAGAATTAATCTTTTAAGGGATCAATTTTTTGTATTGAAAACACACAAAAACTGTGCATAAGTGGATGTCATGATTACATTATTTATTGATAAAGACATGACTTACTAAGACTTCATTTAATATAAAAATCACTGTCTCAAGGTGGCCTATAGTCAAGTGACATCAAACTTTTAAAAAGTAAGCTAGCTGAAGAGCTCTCAGAACCTCCGAGCTACTGAAAAGTAGAAGTGTCTTATGGACTCAAAAAACGTAGTTCCTTTCACTATATCCTTATACTTAAATATGCTATAATTTAAACTATCCTTAATATCTTTAAATTTCGATAACTCTAACATAACTATTTTTTTACGTGAAAAAGATATTATACACAATTATACATAAAATAAATAATTTACAAATCTATATTTATATTAATAAAACAAGAAATAAGCTGTGTTTGTGATGGCCAGATATCACATGTTACACTTACACAGTTTTAGGTCTAGACCCCAGCCCACAACGAAATGAGAATGTGCGATAAAGAACTCTATTGTAATAATTTGTGACTTAGTAAAAATAGACTGACTGACTTACCTCATTCTGGCTCATTGGATGTTTGCTCATTCTCTGGACGGAGGGCATCAATGCAAGCAACAATCTTAAGAGCGGGCCCAAGCTTGATGGAGAGGGCCATGACCAAATGCTCCGCCTT
>JWHW01025126.1:3032-24252 GCA_000931545.1 Papilio glaucus | reverse complement strand
GCTGCTGTTGAATATTTCGAAGGAAAAATATTAAATACATTTTTTTTATTCACTTTACACCCTGACAAGAGCACTAGTTTCTTATGTTGACAAATGATGATAAAACATTAAAATATAAATTCAAAGTAGAGTTTAAGCTCTCACTGATAGCCCAAAGAAAAGGTTCATTACTTTGCTCCTACTAAATGATGTGTTGTGATATTTAAATAGGGTACCCATTTTGAGGGTCTTTCTGAAAGTTACTCGGCAAGTTTTAACAGTTGAAACGCCAACTGACTCTTAACTGCGCTCGGGATACTTCTTCGTTTCGTCTGATGAATGAGGTGACGGAGACCGCATCCGTTTTGTATATTTCATTACTTAATACTCATATTTCCCATGGAAATACTAGAAATTGAATTCTTCTTCAGAAATTGAAAACTGTTCTCGTTCTTGATATTAAAGTCACTCGCGTGATCACTTAAAACCATGTCTAGTATACATCCTTCTTGCCTTAAAAGTTATAGAAGGATTAACCCAATATTTATAGTATCAACAAATTTTAATCCTATATGCATACCTCACCGTGTTATTGTAAAAATCGTCCGTTTATAAACTCATTACCTATATTATAAACTGCCGGAAAATTATGAACACGGATCACAAAATCAATATTCAATCTAAGCTATCTTCCATTGTATTATCCCCGCAAATTGATAAAATATTAAGTATAGCTAAGTCAATAAGCAGGGATGTTGAATTTTATATGATATTTTACGAAAGGTAAGTGTAAACCAAGTAGCTTGATTGGACTTATAACAATGTGCAGCTATTTAATAGGAGTTTCTTAATGTGTTAAAAGTATTGTAATGGCTATTATAATATATTCTGGCTTAAAGGTAAAGTGTAACAAGACTATTCAAAATCGAAAGGCGTATTCACTCAGTTTTAGTACAACAATTAAATGACAGATTTTAAACATAGAACTACCTTCGTTGAATGTGCTGTAAAATTTACACAAACCTTTCAGTAAATTATAAAATCGTTATTTACATTTGGAATTTCGATATTCATTTATGAGTAAAATAAAATTTCTTGTAAATAGAAAAAAAGAAAATATGTAGAAGGTGAAAAAAAAAGTGATACAATTAAACCAAAATGATATAATCGACATTACTATAGTCACCTGCATGGCTTGTTGCATGATGGCTTGTTGCTGCAAATTCTTGGTGACGGGTTGCTTGTCCTGGAGGTTTGTGACTTGAGTCATCTGCCCGTTCGAGTTCATGACCAAGAGACTGGAATGATAAGACATATAATATGAGATGGTTTAAAGCTATCTATGAGAGTTCTTATCACAAGTTATGTGATCAGGGTAAGCGTGATTTATGTATTTGTAAACATTTTATATTATTTAAGTGAAACTTTTTTTGGTACGGTAGGGAGAAAACTTCGTTACACGTTCAACGTTACATGAGTAATTAATATACGCGAAGGCCATCTATCGATAAATATAGTGGTTTATTAAAAAGGGCGATATAAGGAGCACCCATAACCGACGAGCATGCATGCCTAGATGTATGAATCTCTGCCTACGGGTTACGGGTGTGAGCGCATATTTAACAATTACTTGATTGTTTAAAGTGATATTGAATTATTAATTACAATAACAAATTTCATCAAATAATATATACTAAAAAGTAAAGTAATAAAGTAAAAAGTGGCTGATAAGTGTATCCTAGACATTGATATTAATGTAATACCTTGTTTGATTGCAAGATATGATTGTTATAAACAAACAAACGTCATACATGGGGGCCATTACACTTTTTATACTGTCATCGAAAATGTTTTGATTTTGAGGAAATCGTGAGATAAAATTAAGTGAAATTGTGTAATATGGATAGCTAAGGTTATATGAGAAATATTTATTATAATATTTTTGAATTTAGTATGTATTTTTGAATTAATTATTTTTACAAAATTAACATCTTGCTTTAAAAAAACCTATATTAATCCTTGGTATACTCACGACTGCTTCTGTTGCTGCATTTGTTGTTGCATTTTAGCGGTCGACGTGTCGAGTTTGGATGAAGGCGCTGGCGATCTCACGCCTTGCTTGCCTCGTTGCTTACCCTAGAATCATTATGCATCTAATTTAAAAGGATCCGAAAGTAAACTAACTTTCAGTAAACTTTGAAGAATGCCTTGCTCTAAACAATATCTTACATATTTTAATCGTATTGTCACACATGCATTAAGAGGTTACTGTCGAAGTTAAACTCTATAAAATGCTGACATTGATAGTAGGCATTGGTCCTCAATATTAGGCTATGAGGTGTGAGCAAGCTTTATCTATGCCAATAAAATTAAGTTAATTTTAGGAACTATCCATCTGGTTTGTAGGGATAGTTCAAGCTCCGTATCCATAAAGAAGGATGGGCCAGATGTAGACTTTTTAGGAGACAAACGCGCAAATACATTTTAAGACTACAACCAAAAAATTTTACGTATTTTCGAATGTATTGCGTGATATTTTGCTACACGCTTTGACTTACTGATGACTTTCCCCAGCTTAATTTACCCATGTACCAAAATATTAATATTTGTACACCTTCTACATTTTTTGACCTGATATATAGAATAATATGGCAAATGAGCAAGAGGTTCACGTGATAATAACTGACCGCTACCCATAGGCAAGCTACAACAAGCTAATTATATAGTGAATGTATTTGATAATGATTGTTGGACTTTTCTCGTATACCTGACTTTGGGACTGGTTTGTACCAGTCTGAGTGGAGACCGAAGAGGCTGGTCTTATTCCTCCTGATGGCAGTATATTTGATAGCGGTCTAGGTGTCTTCGACATCCCCTCGGTTGAAGCCCGGGGCTTCGAAGCCGTCCCAGTGGTGGAGGCTGCGCTGGCATCTATGTCAAATTAATAAGTTTACAATCAAGATACCAAGTAGATAATAATGTATTTAACATTATTTAAACATAATGATTTTTGCACATATATTCGCAATGCTTATGAATATTCGCATTTTAGACGCAAAAGATTAATTATTTATTTAATTCATTAATCATATTTCACAATGGGTTTATTGGAACTTAAGTATAAATAATAAATTAAATAAATGCACAATAAACTGAGCAACATATAATAAACATATACATACAATCATACAATATAAAATGATACTAACTGTTGTGCTGAACATTATTCTGTGGTGAATGTATGAACATGGAAGGGGGCGCATCTGGTTGGGTGCCCCTTATGAATATCGGATTGGGAGCGAGCAGTCCCCCGGCTGGTAAAGTCCCGGCCTGCAGTCCCCCAGTCCAGACTTGCGGGAGAGCGCCAGATATCTGCCACGGTGCAAACTGCATCGTCTGTCCTCCAGTCTGGGGAATCACCGAACACTAAAGTTAAATCATAAGAAGTCAAACGCTGCCATGCGGGTTAACGCCGAAAACATACGCCTCTATTTTAAGCGGCTTTAGTTACATATTCATACACGAATGGGCTCGAAACCGCGGGCAATAGCCTGCCATTGCCCGTCATCTGCCTAGCTGGGATTTTTTGTATCCTAATTTCGCATACTAGAAATTATAGGCAAATGCAAGGTAAAAGTGTCAACAAGGTGTTATTGGTTGCCGTTGGTAACGCAAGTCATGAAAATAACAAAACGACAAAAAGATGCTATTTTCGTGTCATGCATTATCATGGCAACTTACATTAGAGTTTATTTTTCTAACTCTCGAGAGTACCCTACGTTATTTTCCCCTCACAATGTGTGTGCAAAACGTCATGATGATCGGTCTCGATGATTGAGGAGTTCTCTCATTAATTATATTATAGTTGGGATTACATTTTGTTACAATGATTTATCTTTATATTAAAAAGCAAAAAATATATAGCCGAGGTTTCTAGCCGATGAAAGAGCTTTTTATTGGAAAAAGAAATTTTAAAATCAGTTGAGTAGTTTTTAATTCAACTGTAACAAACAATTAAACAAATCTTTTCTGTTTTAATTATAGTATAGACTGCAATGGCTTTTTTACTTTGAAAAATACACTGTATTATTAAATTAATGCAATTTAAAGCGTTTAACGCGCGTGTTCTCACACGCTTGCATCCAGCGGGACGTGCGTGTCGAGATTCTCAGGCGTCATCGCTGCATCCAGAACTACACGCGTGTCTGTGGACATATTTCAAAATGGCTTTATCCCGCTCCATGTTTATAACTTTATGTGTAGTACTTACAATTTTTGCTGAAGATACTGAATGATTCATTAGAAGGTAAAGTAATGATAGTTGTTGATGTTTAGTAGAGATAGTAAGCACGTTAAAGATTTGGAACGACGAGTGAATGCGGGAAATAAAATGATTGGGGCTATAGGTGCAGTAGCGAGGAGTCAGCATGTGTTTATGAAGGGTGGTCTGGCAATAAACAATGCTGTACTAGTCCCTTTTAATTTATGGGGACAATGAGGTTTAAAAGTAGATGTTGTGACTAGAATTGGAGAGGTATGCTTCGGTGGTTCGGACATGTTTAAAGGATGAATAAAGAGAGAATAACGAAACAAATTCATATTGCAAAACTGAGTGGCAGATCTTTATATCTATCATTTGTGACATACTAAAGAAGGGCGATATAAGGAGTACCCGTAACTGATGAGCAAGTATGCGGATGTAGATGAAGGGAGAGAGGTGTGCCAAAATCAAGCCAAATATAAATCCATAATCTCTCCCTACCCCTCTGGGCTATAGGCGTGAGCGCATAAATATTTTTTTTATTTATCCTGCAAACATCGCACGTAGGAAGGCACTTCGAACGTGGCATCTCCATTTTTTTGACGGCCATATTGGATTTGCATTATTTTTAATATGTACTCTATTTTATCAGTCACGCCCTTTCAGATCAGATTATATATTAGATCCATCTGTCCCCCGGAAAAGGGTATAATTTAAATAAGTAAATTTTAGCCAAAAATTTACCAGAGTCAAGCATTTCCATCCCGCTGTGTATACTCTGTACTGGGGAATGTGCAAGATAACTTGCGCATGAGATCCGTTTCCGTGACCCTTTTCGTGTTTGGTTTGGTTTCGTTTAGTTTGATTTTACTCCCAATAAATTTTCATACCCGGGCTATGGTTGGCTAAGCTCTAATAATTACTTAATTTATGAATAAAACTATGTTTTAAGTTATAAGAGTGAAGCGTAGTCGATTCAACAGCCAGTCGACTTTACCGCAAGCTAAAAAAAATGGAAAGTACGCATGAAAATGAGGATGTATATATCCCGATAAAAAGTTCTAACATTGATTTCAACTTTGACCATTTCATTTCAGTTTGATCATCGATTGCTTTTAAAAGTGCGCGGCATATTTCAAGGAAGTTATCTAGTTACATAACATACACAATATAATCAAGAGTTATTTTACTATGGCAATAGCTTGCTTTATTAGAACAATAAAATCTCGCAAAGGCAAAGTTTCAAACAAATATACTGAAAAAATGCTATCATTACTAGCGGCCCAGGGCTTCGCGCGCATTCATTACTTATTTTCCTCATTGAAATTTTTGTAACTTGATTGGTAAACAACCATGTAATAATATATAATAATAAACTAATATATAATAATAAAGTAATTTGGTAATACAATTTAATGTCAAATAGCGGTTATTTGTCATCATGGTAATGTATGACATGGCGATAACAAACTGTCAAGAAGTTGTTCTTGTCCCATCATACTGACTTCCTATGGTCGCATTATCTGCGCGCACAAAAACGTCGTGTGCAAGAGCCCTTAGGGCCATTAACTATTAGCTCGCCATTCACTCGTGGAACAAGACCCTTAGTTTGGATATTTATGCGCTAACCGGTTTGAGCTATCAGTATATGGTAAGGTGGTTCGCAGCGCCACATTTGACCATGCAAATATAATTCTAGAACACCATCTTCATATCAAATATCGCTAAGGCTTTCATAATCCAAGTATGAACATGGTTCAAGTATAATTTGTTACTAAACAAGATGAAATAATATCTTAAAGAAAATAAGACCATTACGACATAAATTATAAAGGCTGAACACATTCAAAGTAGGCAAAGCTATTTTGAGAAATCTGTAATTGTAGAAATCGATAGTCGGAAATCGAGAGAGAGAATAAATCTCAGGTACGCGAGCCAGTGCACCCGTACAACAGTATAAACACTACCACAGTATATACATGTATACATACACTATACATAGCAGCACAGCAATAAATTATAATTTTAACTACCTATACTAATGGGTTCATATCGAGTTTAATTTTAAATTTGAGTTTAAATAATTAAGTTTAGGTTATTTTTATAGTTAAGTTAGTGACTAGCTATTTCGATGGAATCTAAAACAAATTATTATTAACCCTTTAAACTGTCCGTATCGTTCAATTAGTAATCATCGACATATTGTGATGAAACAATTACCAAATAGATATTACCCCCGCAAATTGCTAATGCGCCTGGCCGCCATTATGGTGGCGTAATTTCATGACATACAATCATTATCCTATTTTCTGTTATTGTTGTAATTTTTTTTAATAATGAGCAAGCAAATACTTCTCAATCGTGCTCGTGAAGTTATTATTTAAATATAAAAATTTCTATCAATGTCACCCTTGTACGCGGATATTGGAAATTTAAGAATGAGATTAAATGATCTTAAATCATCAGATCTAAATTTTTATCTTATATCGTTTATACAAAGCCAGTATAAACTTCATCACAACATGGGTATCGACATTGGATGATGAAGACACAAGATAATAATGGACTTTTTTTAAAAGATATCGATATAATTATTATAAACTTATATATACATATTACATATTCAAAATAATAATTCTATAATTATTAATAAATTAATTCACTGACACTTGAATTATTTTGTTAGCTACTTTTAAGTGACGGCTGACGTCACGTGGATAAAAAAGACATTACCAGCGCATTACCCAGCCCAGCGTTACCAACTTGCGGGAATAATAATAAATGGATGATGTACGTGTAATAAATAATTATCTTCACTCACTTCAATGTAGTAGTTTGAAGCAGAAGTAATTTATTAACTTTAGATGACCTGTCCATCTCATATATGTGTATGACCTATATAAATATAACATGGTAAGGTGAAGAGTGTTACCTGTAATGGGCTGATGATTTGAGCTTGTGTTGGTTGCTGAGCTCCGAGCACCGGCTGGGAGACTTGGACACACTGAGCGTGGACGGGCACCGTCTGACCTCCGCCAGCTGCACCACCGACCTTAGCGCCCGTCACTTTACCGCTGCTCATCACCTAAGTAGAAATACTGGTGTTCAAATTGTGAATGATTCATTCAGTTCACTACTCTCCGACTTTATATATGCTTAGTCGGATTACAAACTGACGAAGTTCAGAATCTATCAGTGACATGTTACAAACATTGAGTGCGTCAGGTCGACACCTTCTGATCCACTATCTATTTAAAAAAGCAATACATCCGTAACTCTCTAATCATTACGCACGTTTATGGAAAGTAGTGGTCTCATCATTATCATTGTGTGACCCATGTTTGTTTGTCGTAAGATTAACGGAAACAAATAATAGTTAAAATGAAAAACTAAAATACCCGACTGACTGATTATCATCAGTCATCATATCATATAGCCTCACTCTTTAAAATCGCACCTATATACACATATGTGTGGGAATATGTATATAATGTATGGCTTGACCGATTTTAAAACTGTCAAAGGACTAACAGATATGTCGAAAATGCTAAGTTGACATATAAGTAAAGTTATTATGGTCTTGTTTTCTTAGAATTTCTAATTTTCCACTTAACTTAATTTTTTTTCCATAAGAACATTCTTGGGATATAAATAGGAATTTATTTTCATATAATTATATATAGATTCATATATTATATTATATATATTCATATATTATAGATGTATGAATATTACCTTGTGCATATCAGTAGTTTTCTGTTGCTGTCCAATGCCGGAGACGGTGGGTTGAGAGTGCGTTGGTATGATGCTCGCCTGCGAGTTGATCACCCCAAGTGGACTGAACACGAACGTCTGATTCTGCGTAGTAGGGATAGTTGCGTATCCAGGGAACGGCGCTGTGCACAACCCTCGAAATTAGTACGTCGTAAGTAGGTGACGCCGCCCCGTACAAAATTCGACATTCCCATTTGTATACCTCTTAATTAAAAGCATTGTTTTTACTTAGTTTTATAAAGTATTAGTGATGTACGAGTGCCAAAACTCCACTTTTTTATGATTTATAAAGTATAACATATATTTTGTTTTTAATAATTTAAAACTTATCACATTACTCGTTACATATCTAACGGGGGTTATTTTGTACGAAGCAGATCATTATTGAATAAGTTAATAAAACAGTAAACAATTATCCTACAATAAAAATGCATGCTTATATTGGCTACAATACAAAAGCTGTCCATACAAAACACCAGCTGACAAAATTAGTGAGAATAAGATCATTTATTAATTGCAAAGAACGATTCTATCCAACTCACATAATTCAACATATATATAATATTTAACTATGTATACGTTTTACACAGTATAACATAGTATTTATGTCTAAAAGAGCGAAATATCCGTAAGATACTCTTATCGGAATATATATGTAACAACCTAATCGCGTTAGTGATCAAAACATACATAGTAAATGCGTGTAAGCCGAAATAATAAATGGCATATGCGGTGCCACCGTGGCAGACAGATAAAGCGCTTGTCAGCCTTCAGCTTACAATACCGCTCGGCCAAACAACATATCTTTAAGAAGCATTTAAATAAATCCGTATACAATTGCCAATTAAATAAAAAATAAAAAAAAAAATGATTTATGCCCTACAAAAACAATATTAGGCGCATTCACAAACATTCACATATTCAACCAATCACGAGACTTGAAACAATCATAACAAATTCATTCAAAGTTTTGTTTTTTGAACCTGGATCCTGAAAAGCAGTAAGACCTGTAAAATTCACTATAAAACTGAATAGTGTAGAAGTTCTTTACCGTAACAAAAGACTATGTATGTCGAAATAATATATTCTGATATTGTATGCACATATAAAATATGATTATATTAAATACATATTTCGGTTCATAAGAAAAAGTGTGTATTTTGGTTTTGAATTTTTATTTAAACTACTCTCAAACTATATTTTTGTCTCATGGTATATACTCACAGACCGAATCAGTCACTTTATGATCTCTACTAGCCATATTATAAACTGACAGTATCGTGTAAAACGCTACAAACCAGTTTTTTCTCTGATAAAAATTTTTAAATGATACTTTTTACGGCACATTGGAGAACATTTTTGTTACACGTTATGCTACACGCAGGAGCGTACATGGCTTTTGGCACTTTTTACCGAAACGACTGGTAATGATAGATCCCGTGCAATCCAGTGTCAAGATTATTCGTTCCGGTACGAGGCACAATCCTGGTTTTTTTGGACATTGTGGCACATCGACAAAGCGAATTGTGGTCCCTGCCATTTGACCACCTCGAGCACATCGTTCGGTTCGCTTCCACCCCTTTGGCGAAGGATGTGACCCCTTTGGAACGCTAGGAGATCCAACTTTATTGGCAGTGAAATTAATATATATTAATACATAATTATTAACCAACATCAAAAAAGGAGGTTATTTTTATTAAATTCGTTTAATTAATTTAATAAGACATCTATTTTAAAAGAAATTTTCGACAATCTTCAGCAAAACGGTTTATGACGTCTCTCGTGAAAGAATCGCCATACCCATGTTACCTGACCATTTAACATGCCATTAGTATAGTAAGCTGACGATAGACGTCGCCGCGGCAGTGGCATTGCATGAACGTAACTTGAACTTGACCCAGCGCGCAGCGATATTAACATTTTCAGCTAACATAAAATATATATTGTAAAGAAAGTTATAACTTGCCTGTGTTGATGATTTAATTGAAATTGGGTTCGATTTGATAATTAATTTTGTATTTGTCACTGAGCATTTAAGTTGTAAACCTTATTACATTCTTTGTCTCGATTAAACTATTCGTGTTAAAGTTTTCTTCTAGTACTCTTTCGGAAGAATGGAAGTGGGCCCACATTACTCCTACTTGGGGCTCTGGCTGATTTTTTGGAGCAGAATCCACGCATCAACAAAGTACTATTGCGCACCGCCCACGCCAAGCAAACAACAAAAAGAAAATGCTCTTTACTGAGACAATAATTTTGTCCAAACTCCTCATCACTCATAGCGAAAGAATTATCAGCATAACGCGCCATTCTACTTAAACTCCGCCTGTGTCTTAAATTTATCCTATTGAATTTCTTCAATATATCAAAAGTAAGTCTCCACAATCCAGTCTTTCTATTATTTTCTTAAAAATCACAATAAACAACACAGTCGACTACTAAAACTTAACTTCACCAATATGTGAGCCGATACGTCAATGTCAAAATATTATCAAATGTGCCAATAATGCACACAACCGAGAAATCTCAATTTTAATTAGTTACTTAAAATTTCACGTCGATCGAGACAAATCGTGCGCTAGTGTAGCGTTGAAGAGTATCAATCAACAAGTTATCTATCCCAATCCTCAATTAAAAATGGGATCGAGGGTCAAGTGTAAGCCTGCTGGAATTGCCTCGCTCTTAATCCCCTCAACACTTTGTTAGAGGATTCTGGGAGGGTATTTTTCACTTTAGAACCCTCACTGATTCTGAAACATACCGATACTTAGGTATGTCACAAAACGTAGGTATCGATGAGGGCGACATGAAGCAATACGTTCAAGATGTGTTTTTTGTGCGCCTGACAAAGGTACTAAACAGTCTTTTGTGGGCCGCGAATAAGACACTCACGTATAACACTTGGGTCATGCCAGTCCTCATGTATACCGTTGGCATACGCATGTCACAGGATGCACAACCCGAGGTTGTCAACAATGAAGGTGTATTTGTCGAGAAACCATGGTGGGCGAGGCCTTTAAAGTGCCCTCATCATCCGTAACCTTAAAGTGTGTTGCCTTCGTAATTTCTTTATGGCAAAATCGGGTGGTAGGATCCACACTGATCTCATATCATGTGACACAGGGCTTACCCAATTATACTTGGCCAATTAGCAAGGTCAAGACCCGGCGGCACAGTGCTACTCTGACTTGGAACACGATTGGAAAGAGGTAGAGTTCCACAGGAGATTCTACATAGCTCTTCGATAATCTCTTCGGAGAAATGGAGGGTTTTGCCAGATCAATACAGGATCATAATATTTAGACCAACAACGGTAGGATATATATCTCTGAAATATGATCTCCTGGAAATATCCAGTAAAAATGTACAATTAGATGTTAGAGTTGTAATTGTACTTAGAATAAGGCGGTATATTGTCGGTCTATAAGTACAATAAGTACTTGTATATGTCGGAGACCGTGGTCAAAAATAACCGCACCAGCCTTTCTTGGGACCGGCCTGTCATCATCGTGCTGTTGGACCGGGCATAAACCAGGGTGTTTGTAGTCGACATAACCTTCCTATACGATGAGAACTTCTTGAACGCCGAAACAGAGAAAAAGAGAAAAAGAGGAAAGACCTGGACCTGGGGCACGTGGTGACTTATATAATCCCGATAGTCGTGTCTCCATACGGGTTAATCCCTTTCACCCTCTCTGGACCCTGGACAGCTGTCTGCTAAATTCACAAACGCGCACTAATGCGCGAACTTGGAAAGGCCTAAAAGGGTTAATAGTCTAACGACTAGTTTTATGAAATTTTACGATATTCTTTCCGTTCAGAAAAAAAAAAGATATATGAAATCGGAGAAGTCGCTCTCAGTTTATGACGGGACCAAAGATGTATAGACCAAAGATATAGACCAAAATATGGATTCACTTTTATAGACTACATGATATGTCTAACCTAATAAACCTGACCTTTTTTGCTTGCCTTCTTACGATTTTATATTTTACGAAGTTTAATATTGTAAGAAAATTATAGATCCTAACCCTTTTTATAAGTATATAACTGTTAATGAAGGACTTTATGCTACCTCTCATCGTCCCCTAACAAGTTTGGATTAGGGACTTTTGGTACGGATTTCTTTATTATGCTTATTACTTTACTTAAAATATATTTTAAAAAATTACGTATAGTTTTTTTAAAAACTACTCACATATTTCTTAATTTTGTAATAAGGATGTTATATTTATTGACAAATGCTAGACGTTGCTACACAATGAGAAAATAGTTCATACAACACGGGAGAGATTCGAGAGAACGGATGAGCCCGACCAATAACGGTTCTGGCAACATTTCGCTATTGCAAAGGAATTGTTCTTGTCACATTAGCTGCTAGAATAGACTTAGTACAACCAATTATTCCCAAGGAGGGTTGGAGTCAGGGAGGTGCCAAATATGAACTACGGTCACACTCGCCGACCTCACATAACGTGGGAAAAGGGCCGGTATATGATAATATAATTGGGGTCTTTTTGGTTACTATCTATTTCTTATATTTTTACATTTACTTCTTGTTTCGACGACCATAGATATGCTAATGTCTTATTATTTTTTAAAAAAATTACTTCATGATTGTTTCTTTCCTTTTTACTCAAGTACTCTGAGAATCCTCGTGCCCTGTCAAGACTTGCACTGGTGCTAGTCTGGACAGGGGCGTAAGAGATTCAACTTAATTTTCCTAAGTGCTGGGTAGGCGCTCATGGCGTCGGGGAAGAAAAGCTTCAGTGTTAAGGCCATGTCCTCATTCATATAGTAGTTCAGCTCAGTGCCTGTGTATATCCAGATGAATCTGTCGCTTAACATATAAAACAATGCACCTTTCATCATTTCCTGTATTGTTTTGTTGACATTTTGTCGACATTTTTTGTACTGTTGTTTTTTTTTAGTTTGTTTGTCACCCTTTTTAGTTTGTAATTTCACCAGAGATACCGTCTACTTAAAAAAAAATATGAAAAAAGCATTTTAATACCTAGTCTTCGTACAATCAAAGAAAATAAGGTTTGTGCGTGATACGTATAATTGTCAATGACTCGTTAAGTATATAATTTGCCGTCAGTTTATAATATGGCTGGGGAGATTATAAACTGATGTTTATGATGTGATGGTGACATCGGCAATATCACCATCTTTTACCTGACCTTTAAAATTATATCATGTTTAATTGCGTGTTGCGGGCGTTAGGCTCTATACAAGGACAAAGGGCCAATATTTTTTTTTATTAGTCGAGTAAGAAATAATAAATTGTTTGTATTTTCCTAGAATGTTATTGTTGCCGTTGACTAATGGAAGCTTTAAGTAGAGAAATTTATCGAGACCACCAAAAGTTACTGCTGGACAAGGGTCAATTAAGAAACGTATTTAAGAATTTTAACAAATATGCAAATTTTCGTTCATATTTTCGTGACATTGTGCCGCAGTTACGTAGGTTTTTTCTCGCTTTTTCAAAGTAAGTCGGACTAACTTGGTGGCTTTCTCATACATACTTCAGTCACCACTTCAATATACCTGTAGTGGACTTGACACCAGGGAGGCACTGCAGTACAGCCTAAAGTCTCGACTGAATCAAAGGTTTCGTCATAAACCAGTATTTACAACTAATTTGTAGAAACCTGGTACTCTCGTTAACGTTAAATAGTCGCTGTACTAGAAATCGTTATAGCTAAATTATTTTCCTATAAGAGTATACTTACTTGAAATTAAGATTCTTTCGTACTACGTAACAGTTATCGGTTATTGGGACGTAACACTTAAGACCCTCCGTTACAAACGAGGTTGTTGTAATTGAAATCCACTATATAATTAATTAAGGTTATTTTAAGCGTTATTAATTATTATTAGTTTATTTCTTATGAACCCAACATGTAAAGTGAGCAATTGCTGATAAATAAAAAGGTGATTGATAAATAAAGCTTGTGAACGTGATCCAGGCACACCTACGAAGAATGTGATGTCGTCATCCATCAGAAAGTTCTCAGCATAACACGTGGTATTGTTGCGATTGATAGCAGTGCGTATTATATGCATTGCTATTTGGTTACTATTTGTATGTGCATAAAGTCAACTTTGAAGATATTGTAATCTTAAAAATTAAAATGTAATCAAAATCGTTCACTACATAATGTTTTATTATCCACAATTTCGTAGATTACATTTTCTACAATTCAACTACGTTTTAATAATTTTAATTATGAATATAATATTTATTGATATTTATTTATAAATATACACATTCACTCAAAAACAATTCTATCGAAATACTTTAATTGTACATTTAAATTATTAATTGAACTATGGGAATAGTGTTCATAATATTTCAATGAAACATATACACAAAAAAATTAATAAAGTAGTTCTTTCAGTAAATAATCTGCAAGTAGTTCTTTTGTGTGGAAAATGTGCTGTCCATCATTCTCCAAATAGCCTCTAAATGGCGTCTCCTACATGTTAGTTTAATACATCTCCATGAGGAATGCCATCTGTTGATAAACACGCATTGTAAATTACATTTTATATTTTTAACGAACACATTAACTTGAAAATATTAGCCCATTTTCTGTAAAACCGGAAAAAACATAGGTTAAATTACGATATTTAGAATAATAATAAATACAAAAAAAAGGACTCACCTGTTTGGCCTTGCAAGACTGGTTTCCCTTGAGCGGTGAGCATGTGAGGTGCCAGTTGGTTCCCTTGGAACGGTTTACCAGCAGTAATTACCTTTATTCAAAACACGATACATAAATAACTTGCTCCATATAACAAATCTCACGGCCATCACCTACTGGAATGATCAAGGAATAACAATAAACATAAAAGTAATTAAAAGGTTTTTTTTTATGGTAGAAGGTGGCAAACGAGCAAGCGGATTACCTGATATTATGTGAGCGCTACCCATAAACATCCGCAAAAAGCAAATGTGTTGCGGATGCGTTGCCTACCTTTAAATGTCAGAGGAAGGATAGAGAGGAAAAAGGATATTTCCTTTTCCCCGTTAACCCCCTCCCTGTGCAATCCTCTTCCCGTTCTCAACCTATCCTTATGAGGAAAGGGTGGGAAGGGGTAGTGGACTGTAATTAGGCCTCCGGCACCTCACTCTTCAGACGAAACGCAGAGTTCGTTCTACTTCACGCCTGTTTTCTGTGAGGTCGCGGTATTTCACCGGTGGAGCCGGCCCATTCGTACAACAGATGTTGTTGTTGCGAGCTCTACCACTGTTAAACAACACTGTTAACAATAGCAGCTGTGAAGCATGGATGCAGAATTTAATCTTGATTAATCTTTTAAATTATGGAAATAGACCAATGTTTTAGTAGATATCAACATAATCTAGTGTCAGTAATAAAATCAGTGAACCAAACCACCCCCTTTTTTATTTATGACCATGGATTGTTCTTGGCTATAGACTGTACAGAATCTCGATATAATATGAAATAAATATTTCCCTTAAACCAACCAACTAAAGAAAACCGTGTATAAATATATAACCTGTATGGGCTGAGAGTTTATGCCTGGATGCAGGGCAATGTTCCCAGGCATGATCAGTGGGCCTTGGGCATTGTACAGCTGTTGAAGATAACTGTTGTTTTGCAAAGGTTGTTGTATCACCTGGACGCGGCCGCCCCAATCGGTGCTACGAACAAAAAAAAATCGCACATTACATATGGATACCGATGGCTAACAATTGATCTATATATCGTCGTATCCGGAGAACAATCATTTTAAGCAATTTAAATGAACATTATCTAATAACAAATAATTATGTAATATTTACAAATTAACACTCATTACAGAATTGATAATTAATTTAAAAAATGACTGTGCTCAGATATACTTTTGAATCAAATATTCAATTAAAGGCATTGCATAGTAACTGCAAATACTGATTGAAAAAGCGATTAATGTCGGATGAAGTTATTGGAATGATGAAATAATTGTAAGGATGAAGTTATTGAAAGGATGTAATAACTGGAAGACGAAGTTACAAGGAGGATAAAAGTATTGGACGGATGGAGTTACTACCTCAACTGTTGGGTGTGAGGTGTAGTGGCTGGTAAACTGGGCAATGGTGGCATTGTTGTAATACCGCTGGCTTGCTGCTGTATACCACCTGTTTGCTGCTGTTGCTGCACCTGCAAATATATTATCTACATGACTCGTCTGCGACTTATTCTGTTATGGTGGTAATTAACTAATAAACTCCGGCTTTGTAATTATATACTCAATCAATTTTATACAATGGTATAAAAGACGACGTACGTTCTTACTGCTTGTATAGAATGTCAGCTGGAAATGAGAATATTATATTCAATCAGGTTATTGATGAATATTTATAAACTCATATTTAACACATTGCCTATCATATGATATTGTATGTCAATACTTATGTTTAAAGAAAGTTAAAAATTGTCAACATATCATTGCACAACGTTTTATTTTTATTGTTCCATCTTCTATGTACCGCTATCCTGACTCCAATTTCACCAACACAGTAGTCATTTAAGAGTTTCATATTTGTTGTATTGGTAGTCTTCCGATTAAATGTCACCAAAATTGATAGAATACACAATGATTTCATAATGAATGATTTCAATAACAATTATTTAATTTGAAAATAACTAGATATTGTAAGTGCAAGTGAAGCGTGCATCTAATGTTAGAAGACAAGTGAGTGAGGCGACAGAGAGGTGAAGCTAAGCGCATACCTGATGTGCCATGCTGCTAGGCATGGAGGACACAACGGTGACAGTTTGGTGATGCTGTTGTGATGGCTCGTGCTGGGCCATGCTAATCTGCTGCTGTACTACCTGTCCCTGACCCTGTCCCTGACCCTCTACTAACTGCAACAGACAAGCAACATACACATGCACTCATATTGCCCCTTAATCTTTATGATATATGTGGCATTAGTTATTTTTCAAAACAACCCTTTCAATGTTTTTGCACTTCTGCCACATACATTTTTAACCGACTTCAAAAAGGAGGAGGTTTTTTTTGATATCTTTTTAGTAAGCTGTTATTATTATATAATCTTGGCATATTTTTTTTGTTTTTTTCATCCTTTGTGTTGTATTGAAATGCGTAAATAGTAAAAGTTATATGTAATTGTTTCGATCATTATTATTATGCTCAGACTTTGTAAGATGTGTTTTATCATTTTAATAAAGATGTTTTTTCCAACGACAAACAATGCAAGTACAATATACAAATACATGCAACATAAATAATAGAGCAAGAGCCAAGGACGATCTGACCTTTGTTATTTTATAAATATAAAATCGATCCCAAAGTAGGTTGGACCATGGTGTTTTGAAAAGCAACGATGTATGTTTGTATCGGCGGAATTGCTACGTCCTTCACTGAGACTGGTCTTTCTCCACTGGAATTCTAGCATTTGACAGTCTACTGGCATCGGCCTTCGTAATAAAACAAAGACGGTTGCTCTTCTAAACGTTTAACTTCTTTCGTAAAGATGAATTAAATTGTCGATGTACAATTGAAGATGAAGTTGTGCAATGTGTATAACACCTTTGCTAAATGCTATCTTTCAAAGCTACCGTAATCCAAAACTTCATCTATATTAAGGACATACAAAGATAAAGTTTCAGGTTTTGTAAAATGACGGAAGTGAGATCATCGCTGGCTCTTGTGTTATAAAAATTTACCTTTAGATAAATGTTGTAACATTAAAACATCTAAATGTACACATCAATCGACCAACTTGAGATAAACACACGTAAAGCGCTACTTATAAAGTATTAAACAGCTCTGTATAAATAACTCACTTGGGGTTTTATGTCGGCATTCATGCCTGACTTGTTATTTTTTTCAAAAAATAAGTTCGTTTGAGGCGACGGCAGAAAACTGAGGTTGATCTCTCCTATACCGGGGACGTTGAATTGTTGCGTGTGCACAGGCTGTAACAGAAAAATAATTTCAATCATACATCCTTTTTAACATCCATAATTCAATAATTATAAGTTAGCACATGTAATAAAAATAATATTTCACGAAAAACAGCTTTGTTATATTTAATAAATTCCAGGCAATGTGATGAGGTTCATTTTCCTTTTAGAGATACACTCATTTAATAAAACGGCAAATTGTATTTTAGATCCTATATGTTAAATTAATTAGTACATACCTAGATTCCTTGTGTTATCTTGTATATTTTGTTAAACAATGTATCCACGTGAATATAAACTACTTGCATAATAAACAAAAAAAGAATAAAAAAAACAACCAATAAATAACTAAATAAATAGTTGATAAGTTGTATTCATTCACCCTAATAATATATAGAATAATATATATACATATATATAAAATATATATTATATATAATTTACGTTATCATTGTTAAAACAAAATGCATAATCATAATAAGACATAATAAGTTATACTATTTGCGTATATTATGGGAATATTAGATTGCTTTGTATAACAACGAAAATCGAAAAAGAAATTCATCTTTTTCATGAAGGTATGGCTAGGTTTATACATACAATTGCGGCCACGACATCACCACCAACGCTAGGATGTGACGTCACTTTGCACAAATGTAAGAGAAACGGAAGTAGGCCGGACACCTACTGATTTAAATATTTTTTAGGGCAAACACTGTTAGATTAGGTTAGGTTAACACACCGGTTCTATTTTTATTTTTATAAGAATATTAATAAAATAATATAATGTTTTGAATTAAAAAAGAATATTCACAATACTATACTATATAATAATAGAAATAAACTAAAAAAAACATAATTGAAAACAATTTATTTTCTCGGGGGGCGCACGAAGAACGACAAGCAGAACATCACCACACGGTACAAGACGTAGAAAAAGACAAATATAACGAAAACTACAAATGTACCGAAAACAATAGCGTAAAATAGTAAGAAACGTCTAATTATGGAAAACATTCGAGCCATGGCTCCACAGAATTTATAGAAATCTTTAATTTTATAGTATAGACGACGAATCCGTGAAAACCAAGACGGCATGACGGTAGCACAGTCGCGACTGTAACTGATCATTTTGCGCGAAGCGTACAAGGACTATCAATAAGACACCCACGCTGTCTAGAGATTAATAAGTATTTTTAGAAAAATTTCATAACAGACGACAACAAATCAATACTTGTAAAACAAATTTACAAGTGCGTGTGTTATGTATAAAATAGTAAGGAAGTCAAACGCAAAATTAAAGTTGTCTAAAAAAGTCGGGGGCGTTGAGAACGTCGGTTGAAACAGCGAAGGCACCTCTTGCCGCTAGCCACGTAGACATCGCCTCTTAGAAAGTATTGATTGAACGTTTTTGTACAGTTACGGCGCATGAATTCTCGCCGTCAAAATATTGCATAATATTATTCAACTAAAACAAGTCTTGTGTAATATGGAGGTTAGAAGATAACGAAAAAAATTAGAGGAGAGGATGGGACCTTCACTCCATTTCAAGCCGAAATTGTGTAAGGCAATGCTACAATTACAACTATACACATATAATATGTAACTATATACATATATGTAGATTAGTATAGTTGAGTAACAAATTAATAGTGTGGCGCAACGACCTAAACTGAGCCTTGGTCTCCGACAACAAGAATGTTTGCTCCGACCCCAGTTTCGAATTTAAACTTGGAAGCAGGTCCTTCTCAACTTTATCTTTCCAGCGATACCTAGAAGGATGCACACTTAACGTTCCATCCATTCATTCCAGGTGGCCGAGCCAGCGGAGTCTATGTGCTTTGATTTCTCCAATGATGAACTCGACTGCCTGTTCCAAAATTTCTGCGTGTTTTCTGATTCGCTATGTTCCATCCTCTCTACGCATTAGTCCTAAGATTTTTGTCAGAAGTCATTAACGTTAATAAATTATTTGTGGATTGAAATATGACAATATTCGTATTTATAATATTTGTAGTTAGGATAGGATTATAACAAAATAGTCATTACAAAAATTATAGAATGATGAGATTAATTTATGTCGCAAAAGTGAGTGGCAGAGTAGGTAGAGCATCTTCTAGACCAGTGATTCCCAAAGTGGTCTATATCGACCCCTAAGGGTCTATGACAACCTGCAAGGGGTCTACGTCAGCGAAAAAAAAATTGGGGGTCCATGAAATGAAAATAGGGGTCCACGACAGTGCATCTCAACACATACACTGATAGTACCTATTTACTTACATCATACTATCTTATAATATTAAAACACATACATTATTTATAAAAGTACCTATGAAGTAAAAAAAATATTATATATGTTTATAAAATTTATTATTAAAGCATCAGGTTCATCCTTCTCACTAAAAATATTGACTTATTGCTTATGTTATTTTATTTATAGTTTATTTTATGTTTATTTAATGTTACTTATATTTTACATAACAGATACAAAATTTTATTTTGAGTTGTTTTAATTTAAATTCAATTAATAAATGTATAAATTAACATGTGTTTTTATTTTAAGTTTTTAACACTCTACAGTTAGAAATTTACAGGAAATCATTATCAGGTAAGTAGGGGGTCTACCCAACACGGAAAAACATGGCAAGGGGTCTACGACACAAAAAAGTTTTGGGAACTCTGTTCTAGACGAACTTATAATGACCAGATTAGTAGAAAACTTAAGAAAGGCGAACACCCGCAACCGATGTGTGAGAGAGATACATACGTAGATGCAAAAGAAGCGAGATAGATGTGAATGAATCGCACCAAATGTAAAGCCTGATTCTCTGCCTACTTTTCTGGGTTAAGGACGTGTTATTTATTTGTTTAAGATTTTTTAGTCTTTGGCATAAATGTTTGTGTTTAAAGTATAATCTACGAACATAGTTTATTACTCTATGATACCTCTGTATATTCTGCTATAATTTTTATGTGCCCAGTCTGGTAAAAATGTCAGTGTCACTGTCAGTGTTAGTTATAATGCTTAACTAAATGTCGTCGGAAGCAACAACGTTGAATGTATACATTGTTTCATAGTAATATATGATTGTTATAAACAATCAAACGTCATTTACCACATACTTTTTATACTTTCATCGAAAATGTTTTGATTTTGCAGAAATCGTGATATAGTGAAGTGAAATTGTGTAATTTGGGATAGCTAATGATATAAGGTAATGTGAGAACGATATTTTCGTTGCAATTTGTGAATTTTAAC